>CM062651.1:20046301-20197481 GCA_031772095.1 Zeugodacus tau
ATAATAAAAACATATTGTGACGCACATACAAGATTTTTCTTTTTTTTCCAGGTAACTTCACAAATTCATTCATCATTCATCGAGAAAGTTAGAAAAGTGTTTGCTACCATGATTTAGCCGGCAGTAGAAACTTTCGCATCAGTTAGGCAATCGTATGCGTCAAACAGGCAATCGAAAAGAAAGCTAAAATGAAAAACGGCACACTCATTCACTTAGGCAAAATTTATTTATTTAATGGATTTCTTTAATAAAACATATATTATTTTGCATATTCTTTGTTAGTTTTTTCTGTATGCTGCTGAGAAATCTGAAGTTCATCTCACTGTAAAAATTTTCAAAGTCCTGACTCGAGTTACTCGCATGCAAATGCATTTCCTTGTTCTTGCCTTTCCGTTTGCGATGTGATCGATTTTGGCAGACACCGTTGTAACTGGCACCTTCTGCTGCTGAGTTAGTAGCGTTAAAGCTTAGTTTGTGTGTGACACATTGAATAAAGAGAACGTGTGCCTAATATTGGCTCCGCTCAATTGGCATAATCGTTTGCCATATTGTCATAGCCTATTTGAATGTAAATCGTATGTTTAAGTAACAGAAGTCGCTGATGTAAAAATAAACTTACATTAAACAATAAAAACGTATTTTCGTTGTCCATTACGAATCTGACATGATTCTCAACTAAATCAGGCTCTTCTTCTAGAGAATGAAAATTCTATCCTATCAACTTTCCTTTTTTTACAGCATTATCGCCAAAATACCAATTTAGCATATCTGGAAATGCTTTTTTGAAATTATATCGTCAAACTTGTTAGCAGAGTTAAAAATTAAATGAAATTAAATTTATTAGCGCTGAATAATATGGAATTTATGCGATCGTGACTAAATAGAGTTAGTTATAATGGTTAAACAAATGCTTGCTTGCTCACCAACTGTTTTCTTTTCAGAAGCATTACATGAACTCGTATTCGTTAATGAAAAAATCAAAAATATTATTCAGAAGAGACTATGTTTTTTTATCAAAACCTTGTGTCCTAAGTCAATGATATAAGATCTACTTTCAATACTGGTATATGTCTAATTACCATTCTTAAGGAATATGAATTGGATCTCCTCTTACAATATTAACAAGTAAGGAAGGGCTAAGTTCGGGTGTAACCGAACATTTTATACTCTCGCAATTTATTTATTTAACTTTATTATTATTATATAATACACAATTTGACCCACATTTTCGTCATATATATTGTATAAAGTCCATTGAAAGTTGGAAATCCTAATATTAGGTTAGAAGCACCAAGGTCCTCGTGTTCGATATATGGGACCTTAAAAACCTATGGTCCGATTTATCGATTTTTAGAATGGGGCTGCCACAGTAGTAACATAGTATCGAAAAGTTCTGCACCGATATCTTCACTAGTACTTACTTTATACATTGTAAAGTAAACGATTTAGATTGTCTTCAAAGTTCTGGTATATAGGAAGTAGGCGTTGTTGTGAAGCGATTTGGCCTTATCATTGGGATGTAAGGAAACTATTACAAACCAAGTTTCATTGAAATCGGTCGAGTAGTTCCTGAGATATGGTTTTTGACCCATAAGTGGGCGACGCCACGCCCATTTTCCATTTTGTGTAAATCTGAGTGCAGCTTACCCTGCCATTTCTTATGTGAAATTTAGTGTTTCTGACGTTTTTCGTTAGAGAGTTAACCCACTTTTTGTAATTTTCAACCCAACTTTTGTATGGGAACTGGGCTTGGTTATTATCCGATTTCTTTCATTTTTGGACTGTATTAGGAAGTGACTAAAAAAATGACTGCAGAAAGTTTGGTTTATATAGCTCTATTGGTTTATGAGATATGTACAAAAACTTAGTAGATAAGGGGCCACGACCACTTCCCAAAAAAAAATTACATCCAACATGCTCCTTCCAAAAGCGATCCTTCATACCAAATTTTATTTCCATAGCTTTATTGCGCTTTGTGTTATGGCACTTTATGTGTTTTCGGTTTTCGCCATTTGTGGGCGGCAGTGGTCCGATTTTTGCTCATTTTCGAAAGCAACCTTCCTATGGTGCCAAGAAATAAGTGTGCCAAGTTTCATCAAGATATCTTAATTTTTACTCAAGTTACAGCCGTAATATATTTAGACGGACGGACGGACGGATAGACAGACATTTTCGGATTTGAACTCCACTCTTCACCCTGATCACTTTGGTATATATAACCCTATATCTAACTCGTTTAGTTTTGGGTGTTACAAACAACCGTTATGTGAACAAAACTATAATACTCTCTTTAGCAACATTTGTTGCGAGAGTATAAAAATTACATTTCTCAAACGAAGGAATTCTTAAGTTCGTTTTAATCTTAAGTCTTTAAAATATAAATAGTCAGTAAATATATGTCACATAAAAGGAATGTAAATGCAGTAAAACAATATTGTGCAATAATCTATACAGCTTTCGAACTTGTTAGAAATACATTTAAAAAGGAACAACTTCGCACAGCGGCATTAGTATGCTTCAATGGATATATTTAGCTTATTGCCTCTCACAGCTGCCAGCAGTAAATACAAAACCTTAAGTCGAACATCACTGCTAGTGGCTGGCTGCCCTTAGATTAGCGTATAGTACAAAAAAGTCACATTCGAGCGCCTGCAGATATGTTAGAGTTCGAAAAAGTGAATAACCGCATTAATTCGCTAAAATCATATTTTAAATAAAACGCTAAAACTGTCCCAGTATCCATAACCAGTTCATTCTACATCATGTCAATTGGTCAGCAATCCGGACAACATTTGTTAAGTGTTCATTACCCATCCATTGTTAGGCTATTCAAGCAGTCACAATTGTACAATTGTTTGAGCATATAAGAAGACAACTTTCTTTTATTTATAACGTATGGAGTTAATAAAGTGGTTTTCAATAGGGACGCTACAAAATTATTAAAATTTACTACTGAAATTCGGACGGCCTCAACTTTAAGAACGCTACGTCCAATTTATAGTCGTCATAATCGTGTCAGATCAACAATTTATGTATGAGAAAATTCTAATCTACAGGTAATAGTAATATACAAAATATTACGTGCAGGGTGAGACAAAAAAGTGCCCGTAGTGTCAATAATATTGCTGCTGCTAGCGCATCAATTGGGAAAGATCCAAATCAGTCTCTCATACGTCGTTCCCAAGCATTGGGCATCTTTGTGACGCCTTTGTGACGAATTTTTGCAAAAAGATCTTGGTCTACTTCGTTACAAGATCAAATTCACTCAAGAACTGAAGCCGTTTGAAATCAAGAATTATCGTATGTTCGTGAATTGGGCTGAGCAACAACTTGGAAATGATCTGGGTTTTCATCGAAAAATCATCTTCAGCTAAATGGCTTTGTCAATAGGCAAAATATGAATTATTGACCCGAATTGGATGATATGGACTTGGATAATATGTGCTTCCGACAGGACGGAGCCACAAGCCACACAGCGTATGTCACAATCGATTTATTGAAAACCAATTTTATTGAACTGTTACGTTATTTATGATTGAAAACCTTCGAAAATTGGGATCAGCGTCTCCGAATTTACTTTCACCGTTTTATTTAAGAAAAACTTTTGTTGCGCTCTTTTACATATAATCTGTAATCTTTCTTTAACCTTAACCTTATAGATAAGGTTTCGTGTTCGTATTCAACATTATAGACCACTTAAAAGACTCCAGATTGAAGTCTTGCGATTTCATACAGTAATTCAACTTATAACCTGGAATTACTTGTTTGTAAAATTTTCAAGCGTTTCTAATGTAATTTGAAGTAAAAGATCTCCTGTAAAAATTTTTCAAATCAGAAAAAAAAATATTTTTGACTTATAATTTTTCAAGAAGGTTAACACATTTATTTCATATCGCACTATAGATATATACGGACATAAAAATGTTTAACATTCAATATATTCGCTTTTATTTAATCGCTATTTTGATATGGCATAGCATTTACACCGATGCGTACTATTATTGTGATAAGGAGAGTAAATTATGTGGCACTAGAAAGCATTTTATGTGTGATCCGGATGCTGTGGTGAGTAACCGTAATATTATTTGTACTTGCCTAAACCAATAACCTCTCTTATAAGCCTAGCAAAGGCGATGTTCTTGGTCTTTGCCATTGACAGGCTCAATTAAACGTCGTTATGTCGATCGACACAATGAGCATCGCAACAGAATAGCTTGGGGTGAAGTAAAATTCAAAGGCGGTGGAAAATTTCCGAAAGCCACTCGTATGCGTGAAGCAATCTGGGATGACGAATTAGCGTATATAGCCGGAATCCATGCGAAACGTTGTAATAAGGTGTCCGGATGCTTCACATAGTACCGGAGAGGCTTCCAGACTCCGGGCCAAAATCTGTATAAGAATGAAAACAGGAAAACCAACGACAGGAACCGATATGATTGTATATGCACAGATTTTTGCGGGCCCAATCTGGAATTAGTGGATGATGGCAATGCTATGGTAGACGAATTTCCGGAAAGGGCGAGTGTAAATAATATGGCTTACTAAAGTTATCAATTTAAGAAATTTTTAAATAAATTTCAGCATTGGCGAACCGGATAAGAGCGATACCACATCTTCAATTACCTTTGATGTATTTACAGATTATGGAAATGAGACAGACGTGCAAGGCGAATTGCCCAAAAGGTGAGCGTTAAGAATCTGAAGAAATTCTAATCAATTTAAGAAATTTAAAACGAATTACAGTCTGGACGCCTGGAAAAAGATCGGTCGCTTCTCTGCACCGGTAAACGAGCGTGCAGCTTTTTGTTGGTTGTGGCTTGGCGGTATGTCATAACTCTACTTCTAACGCTTATTGCATACATGTTACTTGTAATTACTCACGCACCAATGTAATTGGTACTTTTATGTACAAGAAAGGCAATTCATCAGCATCAGAATGTGATTATTTTGAAAGTGTTCCCAGCAGTAAATATCCGCATCTTTGTAAAAATACTGGCAAAATTTTTATAGATGGTAAATAAATTTGCGTATTGGCTATTGAAAAATAAATAATATTAACCTTAATTAAAGCTATAGAAGCTAGTTTGATATGATGGAGATTAATTTCTTATATTTGGTATCCTTAGCTCTTTTTCTTCTGGTGATAAAATTTCAGATATTTCGTCCACTAAATCAGACCCCGAGTGAGTACCCATCATGCATTCAAGTCTTTGGACATAAATTCAGAACTACATTGGATCTTCCTCAGTTTCAACCAGGTTAGGTAGTGGGTGCTGCCGGCATCTAACTATAGTCTATAGTAACAGTTTAAGTAATTTTTAGCATAACATTTGGTTTGGGGGTGGGATATAAGGCACTACGGAAAGTGTATATTAGGTAAATGCATTAGGTAAATGCATATAAACACATTAATGAATCAAAGAAACACTCTCAATGCCGGCATCCAAGGACCGGCATTATAATTTTCTGCAGTTCTTGAATGTCATCAAGCTAGAGAAGATAACAACCACTTATCTATGGCGTTCTCAGCGAAGATGTGTTGTAGTATATGTATTTCTACTTGTATGCTTTTGTGCCTTAGCTACACTAAGCCAATCATTACTGTCGCTGATTGTGTCAAACTTAGGTATATGAATGTGAGTCTTAACCGCGTCTAACATTTGAATGTTCAGCTCAAAGGTCTAGGTTGCCTAGTAGCACGAAAATCAAACGGACCAGGCAAGTAGACCGGCCAACGGCCAAGCACCAACAGGGGAATAATCGAGCGTGGGTCACAACGAAATTGTGGTTAGCTGCAATGCGCTGACAGATCACTTACTCAATCTACATACAACACTCTTGGAAAATCAAAATATGTTCACCACACCACTTCATCTCATCGTCAAGTCTTCACTGTTGCATTTATCTGATAGTTATACTTTGATTCTGTTCCTCTTTCATATATCACTTTTGGCCGTCGAATGGTATATAGTTTCCAGCGCCGTTGTATAAATGAAGTGTTACCGAGTTTTAGCGACGCAAATATTCTGCTGTAATTGCGAGATTTTCATAACACTGTAGAGTATTCGCTTTAGCGTGAAAGTGGACATTAGCTGGTCGTATGAAATAAGTATTTAGTTTGCATTCTTCTGACGCTTAGGTACTATCTTAGTGTATTAGGTATGGGTGATCTATAAATTTTTTCCGCGTATGTGCCAACAGTGTTTAAAATGCTTTTTAACCTTTATGTCAACAGTAGAACTTTTTTACGCACGTCAACAGCAACACACCCGGGTATGTACATACGTTTTGTATGGCAAATGGCATGCCGTTATAACCCGGCAGGTACACATTCAACTAATCGCTTGCGATTCAGATTTTTTTTACTAATATACTCACACATTTGCGTTATATCGATAATATACGTATGCATGTGTTAAAAATGGTCATGGTTAAAAAAACCATAGCTTACATTTCTACACAGGCAACCTTGATATAATCGCTGATGATGTGGTTAGTACTTATTGTTTTGTGTTTATAAGGATTACTTTAGGTTGCAAACATAAAAACTCAGGCATAAAATCGCTAGTACCTGCGTTAATCACTTGCGCTAAAAAGTATAGTTTTTAGTTAAGTAAGGTTTACCAGTATTACGGATTTTATCATGCACGTATGATTCGAAATGAAAGGACGTTTCTATTTATTTTGTGGAAATAAAAAAATAAAATCAAAGTGAAATGGCAGATGGTGAATGGCTTACTCCACGACAACTAAGCGCACTTTCGTATGAAGAACAGCAAGCATATATTCGTCAAACGCTTGAAGAGAGGGAAGAAGAAATAAGTGACCACGATTCAGTAGTTGGTGACGAGGCTTTAAACATCGTAGGTGATATTGGTGGTGATGACCTGTGACTTCTAGAAGAGCCTACGTTACCGAGAATACATTGGCACAGAGGACGACAGTGATTCTGATGAAGAACTTGAAGATGCACCAATTGAAACTGGGGAATATTTTACTGCCAGTGATGGTAATGTTTGGTCTTCGACATAACCACAACCTGTAAGATTCCGTACGCACAACATTCTAAGAAGTGCACAATCTGGACCAGTAATGGCAAATTGCAAGGTTTGACCATTTCAGAAACGTTCAAATTGATAATGTCAGACGAAATATGCGACATAATTATTCGTGAATCAAATCGAAAGGCAAGGAAATTCTTTGATGATGACAATGCAAAACATCCAACAAGAGAACCGAGATCATGGATTCCCATAACAGAAAGTGAATTTGATGCATATTTGGGCGTACTTTTGCTAAGTGGCGTTACACATTCTGGTTACGTGCATAGCCGCTTCATTCGTTTTGATAATGGAAACACACGCCAGCAACGCAAACAAACTGACAAAGCAGCAGCAATATCGGACGTTTTTTTGATGCTAAACAGCTGTCTTCGTAGATATTACGTGGCAGGAGCCAACGTCACCGTAGATGAACAATTGTATGCTTATCGTGGTGGAACTGGCTTCACGCAATACATACCATCAAAACCTGCCAAATATGGGATAAAAGTGTGGTGGGTGTGCGACTCCATTTTATTTTATTTTATAATTTATAATAATTTTTATGCCATAAGTATTTTTTTCACTCAAAATAAACTATACTTTTCAAATATTATCATATTTGCATGCGTTTTACTATACATATGGTATGGTATACCCAGGTATGTATGCTGTTGACGTAAGGGTGCAATTTTGTAAATGGGCTTTATCTACCAAACGGATGATCCAATCCCAACCAAAATTGGGACTATTGCGTAAAACAGTTTTCGCTAGGATATCACGAAATTTCAAGTCGATCCGATTATCCAGTTCAGAGCTACAGCGTTTTGAAAACGCAAAACATACCCAGGTATGTTGCCGTTGACATAAGGGTTAAATTAAATAATTGATTCATTTAGATACTACTAAAACAATAAACTAAGAAGAAGAAAACAATAAACCAAAACTTGAAGTTCTTCTTAGAAAATTTTGTATAATTTTGGAGTATATCAAATTTCCTATTGTTATTGAAATTAATCACATTATTATGCTAACAAAAATATTTCCATTACATATGGAGAAATTGTTGTTTCTATTTGCTTATTTCAATATGTTCACCGCCTACATAAGCTCAAACGAAAGCAATAAAAATTATCCGCACCAAATAAAAACATTTATTACTATTGTTAATGTCATGAAAGCATGGTTTTATTGCCAAAAATTAAAACCATGCAATAAATCAAATTTTATACTAGACCAAAGCACTAACAACAGCTTTCAATTCAAAGGCTCTCAATAGCTTTGCATATTTGCCGGCGTGCTTCACTTCACTCCATCAAATTCAATTCATAAGTAAGTAATTCTTTTAAACTTACCCTTTGGTCTAAATTAATGCAATAGCTTTTGACAATATGATTTTGTATCAGCAGTTGCGATTAGCTTTACTTGGAGCTCACAACCACAAATTATGGCCGAGAGATTGGGGTGAATTTAAATTGGGTCACTGTCGGTTGCACGACTTACACATGCATTTGCACAAAAATTTATAATGTGTCCACTTGGTTGTGTGCCAAGTTGTGAACACTATCCACACAGCCATATGAAAGGATAATTTGAATTAGTTCGACTTTATGCTTCATTTGTAGTGGTATAAAACAGAAAAAATAATAATCTGCTGTGTGATTTAGTCAACCAACCCGTTTTTCGTTCTTCTCCTTTGGGGTTGCAAACTTGCTAAAGAATAATTGATATCAACTAGAGGCAAAGGAGGATGATTGTAAGCGGAGGAGCAATGCGGGTAGGGGACGTGAGCAACCAAGTGCCAAATTAACTTAATCATAATTTAATTTAATTAGTTTGCGTAATTGATATGCCATATTTTCAATGAAATTACGTTACGCTTGACTTCATAAGTGCAAGAAGAGCTTTTAATTGAACTGATTCACAATAAATTATTATTAATAGTAAACTGTAACCGCAAATATGAAGAGGGAAGCGAGACGCATTTGCAGACAAAAAAAGAAAGAGGCCGAAATGCGTGAGTATGAAGAGCTTGGCAAGCTGGCCGACAGGGGTAATGCTCGAAAATTTTACGAAAAGATCCGGCGACTAACTGAAGGTTTCAAGACCGGAGCGCACTCCTGTAGAGACCCCCAGAGGTGATCTAGTTATTGATGACCAGAATATACTGAGTTTGTGGAGGAACACTTCTCCAGCCTGCTGAATGGCAGTGAAAGTACAACACCAGGAGATGGCGAACCCGATTCCCTCAATCGACGACGATGGAGCAGGATGTTCCACGTTGCCCGACCGTCAGAAGATATTTGAATAGCAATTACCCGCTTGAAGAACAATAAGGGCGGCGGGTGCCGATGGATTACCGGTCGAGCTATTCAAATACGGCGGCGAAGAGCTGATAAAGGTGCTTGCATCAGCTTCTTTGCAGAATATGGTCGGAAGAAAGAGCATGCCTGACGATTGGAATCTCGGTGTACTCTGCCCAATACTACAAAAAGGGAGACCCCACAATTTGCGCCAATTACCGTGGGATAAGCCTCCTCAACATCGCGTATAAAGGTTCTGTCGAGCGTATTGTGTGAAAGACTAAAGCCCACCGTCAACAAACTGATTGGACCTTTATCAGTGTGGGAGCTTTAGACCTGGAAAATCAACAACAGACCAGATATTCACCATGCGCCAAAATTTTGGAGAAGCACCCGTGAAAATAGGATCGACACACACCATCTCTTTGTCGACTTTTAAAGCTGCTTTCGACAGCACGAAAAGGGAGCTGCCTTTATGCCGCGATGTCTGAATTTGGTATCCCCGCAAAACTAATACGGCTGTGTATGCTGACGTTGAGCAACACCAAAAGCTCCGTCAGGATCGGGAAGGAGACCTCTCCGGAGCCGTTCGATACCAGAAGCTTGAGGTTTCAGGCAGGGTGACTCACTCTCGTGTGATTTCTTTAACCTGATGCTGGAGAAAATAATACGAGCTGCAGAGCTAAACAGAGAAGGTACAATCTTCTATAAGAGTGTACAGCTACTGGCGTACGCCGATGATATCGATATCATTGGAAACAACACCCGCGCCGTTAGTTCTGCTTTCTCCAGACTGGATAAGGAAGCGAAGCGTAATATGGGGTCTGGTTGTGAACGAGGACAAGAAGAAATATCTCCTGTCGTCAAACAAACAGTCAGCGCATTCGCGTCTTGGCTCCCACGTCACTGTTGACATTAACATTAACACCAATAACAATGTCAGCCTGGAAATCCAACGCAGAATCACTCTTGCCAACAAGTGCTACTATGGACTAAGTAGGCAATTGAAAAGTAAAGTCCTCTCTCGACGAACAAAAACCATACTCCACAAGTCTCTCATCATTCCCGTCCTACTTTACGGTGCAGAAGCGTGGACGATGTCAACATCCGATGAGACGGCACTAGGAGCTTTCGAGAGAAAGGTTTTGCGGAAGATTTATGGTCCCTTAAGAATTGGCAACGGCGAATACCGCAGACGATGGAACGATGAGCTGTATGTGTTATTCGACGACATAGACATAGTCCAGCGATTAAAAAAACAGCGGCTACGCTGGCTAGGTCATGTTGTCCGAATGGATGAAAGTGCTCCAGGTCTGAAAGTATTCGATGCAGTACCCGCTGGTGGAAGCAGAGGAAGAGGGAGACCTCCACTCCGATGGAAGGACCAGGTGGAGAGGGACCTGGCTTCGCTTGGAATAACCAATTGGCGCCAAACTGCCAGAAGAAGGGATGCGTGGCGCGCTGTTTTGGACTCGGCTATAACCGCGTAAGCGGTGTCTACGCCAGTCAAGAAGAAGAAGAACCGCAAATATATACGTTATATACAGCTCTACAAGCTTTAAACTATATCTGGCTGAGTAATGAAATACATTCCGTGATTTGCACTTCAGAGAGCCTATTGCCTTATAGCCTTTTCACACAGGAGTTAATTGATCAATCCGGCCTCTACTCGATAAAATGGGTGATTAAGATCGATTTGCCATACAAAAAAAAATCTACATTGATTTTTAATTGAATTTTAATCGACTTCAATCGGACCACTGCCACGCCCACAAAATTGCGAAAACCAAAAACACATAACTAAGCCATAAATAAAGTTATAACAGTAAAATTTTAAATTAAGGATCGCACTAGGAAGGGACATATTTGGATGTAATTTTTTTTAAGTGGACGTGGCCCCGCCCCCAAATCGGTTATTTGTATATATCTCGCAAACCAATGAAGCTCTATATAAGCTCTAAGCTCTATATAAGCTTCATTGGTTTGCGAGATATATACAAATAACCGATTTGGGGGCGGGGCCACGTCCACTTAAAAAAAATTACAAAATTTCTTCAGTCCATTCTCTTACGTACCTCACCACACACCATGAAAATAGTTAAAATCTGATAATAACCACGCCCGTCTCCCATACAAAGGTTAGGTTGAAAATTAATAAAAGTTAGAAAACTTACTAACGAAAAACGTAAGAAACACTAAATTTTACAGAAGAAGTAGCAGAAGGAAGCGGCACTCAGATTTTTTTTACAAAATGAAAAATCGACGTGGCACCGCCCACTTATGGGATCCGAAATGCATATCTCAAGAACTACTCGACCGATTTCAATGAAATTTGGTATATACTATTTCTTTGACACCCTGATAATACGGACAACCACGACTACTTTCCTTATAACTCAATTTTGAATACCATCTTATTCATTCACTTTATGATATATACATAAGGAACCAATGAAGGTAGCGGAATAAAACTTTACACAAATAGTACATATCATCTCTGACTTCGGTGGGCTTTATTCCGCATATATGTATTGGTTAATATTTGAGATATCTTAGCAAAATTAAGTGAGCGTATAGATTTGGATATAATGCACATTGCTGGTGAAAATGAATGAAATCGGTTCAGGAATTACCTCAGCGCTCATTTACTATATATGACGATTTTCGATATCGATATAAATAAAATTTCTTCAATAAATTGCGAGAGTATAAAATTTCGGTTACAACCGAACTTAGCCCTTCCTTACTTGTTTCAATTAGAAATAAAAATATATATATATAGTGAATTTTTTTAGGCAACGAATCAAAACAAATAGAAAATTTGATGTTAATATGTAATGAAAAAAGTATCAAAAAAAAACTACCGAGTAGCGACTAACGAATTAACAAAGCTAAATTCACATATCGATAATATTTATAAATTATTTCATATTTAATTGTATTAAATAATGAAGAAATAAAGGACTCTCACGATTGTAGTATACTGCTCTTAGTATACACCATATGTGGCTGCCATGATAGCCACACACATCGCATCATTTAATTAATAATAATCCAACCTGTGAATCAATTGACAATGATTCTTATGTATATGTGAAAAGTGGATGAGATTATTAAGAGAGAAGCGTATGAAGCATGTTAATGAATAGACAGGTGGTGTATGTGCTGTATATGCATTGCTCTTTCTGCAATTGCAATCACTTATCTCCGGTAAACGAGGTTTAACTTTGATTTTCGCAACAGCAACTGCAGAACTCATCTCTTATCAAATGAATTATCAGTGAGAGGAATCGCAAGGAAGGCGAAGACCATAAGTGAAAAAATATAAGTATATAGCTCGAAAAAGTCAATAAAGGTGGATAATTAAAAATGTGCAGTAACATGCAACGTCATCAGATTTACATCCTTAATGAGCTCAGATAATTGTGAGCAATTGCTGTGAAAGATAAATGCCGGTATCATTTGTACCCAATTATCTCCAGTGACAGGTACATTCAGCTTCTTGTTTTGCCATCTACTTGTGGAGGAGAATTTGGATTTTCAAAATAGTATATATTTGGAATAAGTATTTTTAATAGTTTCTTTACGCGACAGCACATACCATAAGCAAAATGAGTGAATATTAATCCTGTAAAAGCAATTTCAATAAAATATTTTAGTATTTTGGAGCTATCTTTTAGGCGTACAAAAGCTTTACTCTGAGTTGTTGTTATGCAAATTGAAAAACGTCAAGTACACCGCTCAGAATGGTCTGCCAATAATAAATACATAATGTTAATGCTATTCGATTGCTTTGAAAATATATGCAATAGTTGCAAATATCACAACATTGCATACTCTCAGGCGTATAAAGCTAGTTTTATAACGCTTCCAGACTATACACTAAGTTATTTCGACTATCTGTCTACATCATTTGTGAAATATAATAACAATATAATTTTTGGCATGCCACTAGTGACTTTTGACGCCTTTCCGCTTCCTGTCGAAAACTTGTTTTACATAGTGAAATGGCCTCAAAAGCGTTGGTGCTGAATACTGGGTTTGCTAAACATATTTTTTCTTCGTAACTCTTTTTCGAGCTGCCAAATGTTGTCACGCCTTTTTCCTGATATATTGTTTGCTTAGTTGAACTTTGAACGCATGTCAACAAAAGTTGATATTGCAGAATTTTTATTTTTCAAAGAAAATATTTCGTTGCATGCTGTTAGGCGCCAGTGTGTCATGTCTAAAGTTATAAGTAATATGTATATGTTCATAAGTACAGAATAATATGATTTGAATGACTTGGTTTTTTTTTTTAATTAATGTCACGAGGCGTCGCAACATTAACCGTTAAAAAGTGGGTAATCGTTAAAAAAAATGGCGATTGCAAAATGGATATATTGATTATATGTAGGTTTAAAAATTAGAAAAATTACTTTTTTTGGTACTTCACGCCTAGAGTTCTGAAATATAAAGATTGATTCATATTGAATTTGACCTATCCAACCTATCAACTTCTGTTAACACAAAACTTTGTTCACCACCTGAGTTTTTCAAAAATACTATTTATTTTATATTATCTATACTACTTTTTTAAGAGGAGAGATTTGTATGTATGTTTGTATTGAATAAACTCGAAAACTACTGTGCCGATTTCAAAAATTCTTTCACCATTGGAAAGCTACATTCATCCCGAGTAACATAGGCTATATTTATTGCTAAAAAAATTATGGATCTAAATCTCAGCTTTCCGAAAATAGTTCCCATGCGAGGGTATCAAAAATACACCGTGATGGAGAATCTTCATCAGAAACTCAAAATCTTCATGCAAGTCGAAGAATTGAAGCATTGATTGAGTTGTTTTGGTGAAACGTTGCTCTTCAGTGTGCTGGCATATCTAGGCATGAATTCCTTTTGCTTCTTGGCAAGCCTTTAATTATACCAATAATAAATGTCCCCATAAATTCTAATGACATCTGTGCCGCTGCAGAGTTGTATATTCTTGAAGCTCAGAATATGTATGTATAAGCGAGAGCAGTAACCAGGAAGAGATAGAGCAATAACACACTTAGAACTTAAGTGGCTTTCAGTTGAGCACACTTGCGAATGAAAATAAAGAACCAAAACCGAGAGAAAATTTAAAAAACGGAAAGTATTAGCAATGACTCCGCTCTGTTTTAATACAATTTCTTTGCATACCCTCAGGAACGAAAGACGTTAAACAATAGCTCTCATATAAATTTTTTCTACATTTTAATTCAAAATACATCAGCTTTGAAAAAATGTTCACAAATACAATTTTGAAATTCTACGTTAGTCTTCGCTTATACTACTCTGCGCAGCCACATTTACTCACATTTCATTAACGCCAAGTGAAGAAAGTCAAATGTTCCTAATAACTGTAAAAATTCAGCCCAATCGACTTCACAGGATCAGCATAGCGTATGAGTAACTTAGCATGCATACTGTGGTACATTTAAAGGTGCAAAATTCAGTACAGTTGGAGTGAATTGTAAGCATAAGTTTCTTTAGAAGAGGGATGCCAAAAAAGAAATACTGTTCATCAAAAAAGTGTGCAATAGACATTTATAGAATACAATGAAGTACTAAATTCATTTCTGTTTATGTATTCAGTTGAAATCTGTAAAGCTTCTGGTACGGTTTTTGGATTACAGGGCCTCAAAACTGTTTTAAACATCAGCCAAACAATGCTGTGAGTTAGTAAATCAAGTGTGTATTTAGCTTCAGCGTGCCTTTCGGATATTAATTTCCTTTTGGTTCACTCTTTATATATATTTATATATTATTTTTTTCCATTTACGCTATGCTGGTAAAAAAAGTTGAAAAAGTTATACATACTATTTTCGCTTTTACAATTAATTCACCCTGTCGAAAGTACCAACATCATTTACATGAACTCTCAAATTCTATCGACTTCTGTGCCAATTTTTCCAACAGCAAAAGCAACGAAGCACCACTTTAGCAAACAAAAGCATGAAGTACATCCGAAAGTTCGTAGTTTTCAAACAGCTTTCAGCGTTCGTGGTTTTGGTAGCAACAACAACAATTGTATTCAATAAAATCAGCCAAACAAATAGAAGTGTTAACAAAACAATAGCAAAACCAAAACTATAATTAAATAGTGCAGCTTCAAGTGTGATTTGAGGCAATAAATTACAGTTCATTGCAATTAATATAATTAGTAATGCTTAATCGTTTTCATACTCTACTTCTTTCACCTACGCAAAATAAATTAAAAATTTCAAATAAATAAATAAAACAAACAGAAACTAAAAACCAAAACAAAAGTTCCTACAAAATAAAAAAAATATATGGCGTAAATCGCTTGATTTACAAATAAAATAAAAAATACCTCAAAGCAGATTTGCCCTCAAATACTCATACATTACTAAAACAAACTTTTAAAGTACATACGAACCACAACACGAAAAATGCATATGTGTATGTATATGGAATAAATAAATTCTACAAACAAAAGTTTTCAAACCTTTGAATCATTCACTTGCAAAACCGACGCTTACGCCAGTAACAATCACAGGCATTTACGATTCGAATTGTTTGCTGTTAAACCCCTTCAAACTTTTCTACTGCATTCACCTCGCTTTGTTTCTATGAAAAAAAAGTGCCGGAGAAGTATAAATCACTAATTTTTAACAAAAATAACGGGTGTAACCGAGCGTTTTATAATTTATCAATATTTTCGGTAAAAAATTAGCCTTAGGCACTTAGCTCTTCATATTCGCTATCTGGGCCTTAGATGAGCTATAGCCCGATTTCGACTATTTTAAGATGAACGCGATGCTTCATGGGTTCTTAATACATATGTATATGCTTAATATATTTTAACGTGAACGAATTAGATAGAATTCTTATTAAATAAAATAAAATTGAATTGAGTTATATAGGAAGTAGTGGTTGTGAAACGATTTCACCAATTGTTATGGTGCATGATGGGATGCTAAAGGGAAATGTGTCTAATAAGTTTTGCTATGTCAACTCAATTCTGCATATAATAAGAAGTTTGAGAGCTATTTACAAAAATCCAATAAGTGCCGGGTCCCTACCAAATTATCAGTAATAGGATTAAAATTTAAAAATATCTGAGCAAAAGGTTTGTATTAAAGCTTTTATTATTAGATTATCAAACACATGAAACTTTTCTACAATTTTAACACCACAGACACCAGACAGCTTTAACAAACCACCACATAATTAACCTGTGTCAAAATATGAATATGGAAGTCAATATACATAGAGTTTATTGGCTGAAGTGAACACTTGTACATACTTATAAACGCAGGCAGAATATGCAAGCAGGTTGAGCTAAAAAAATTATTTAAAGGAAAGTGCTGTAGTAAACGAAAACACTATCGTTAAGATATAAAATTCTTAACAACAAAATATTAATCAATGTATTATTTGATAGAAATTAAAAAAAAATTTGCTAAATTTTCACCTACTGTATAATCCCGTTACTTCCATTCTTCTGTTATTTCGCTAAAAACAAATACATATATATGTCCACATCATCAATTATTGACAGCTAAATGAAGTTATTTTAATACTGACACAATAACTATTAGGATATTTATATTGTTGACCTTTTATTTTATGAACATCAAAGCTGAGTCAAGGTATCACTTAATGCCTAACTAAATTGTGTTACCATGCAAAATCAAAGTTTCATCATTGAACTGTCTGTGTGTCTTCCTATCATTCTCTCGTTCAGTGCCCTTAGTATCACCTGGCCATATTAAGATATGTCTCTTCACGCGTTTTTACTGAACGGTTTTCAAGCTCCGGTCAAAATCTGTATACATATGTGGCATGGACGTGTAACGCCAAAGACATGAGCAATAGTAAAACTTGTATTAAATAGCTGGTGGTCCGAATATCAATTTTTTGATGATGACAATGCTCTGGCAAACGAATTCTGTAAAAGGTGAGTGTAAGAAATAAATATGATTAGATTTAAGAATGTAAACGTACGTCTTAAACGAATTCCAGCGCTGACTGGCAAAAAATTGTCCAATTCACAGCAATTGCAAACGAACGTTCAGCTTTTGTCGGTTGTGGTTTGGCGCTATTTCAAAGCGGTACTTTAGGTATTGTATTCTGAGTTACTTGTAATTACTCACTGACCAATTTAGTGGGTTTGCTTAAGTACAAGAAAGGCAATTCATCAGCGTCCGAAAGTGATCATTATGAAAGTGTTCCAAGTAGTAAACATCCGCACTTCCTTTTGTGGAAAATACTCGAAATCAAATATTTGAAGACTAGAATGATGATGATTAAATTTGCGTATTGACTGTATTAAGTTTGCATTTATAGTTTCTAGTTGTTGGATTAAGGATCACAATGAACTGTCCCAGACACTTTCGATAATTGCTTTATCACTATACTCTTGAGAAAAATTCACCAAATTATATGTAATCCTGTATGATGTAATAATTTTCTAAGAACCTTATGAGTTTGTCTTTACATTGCCTCGTTTAATAAAAAAATAAAAAAATATTAAACTTCTGTATTCAGAGAATACTGCGTTCAATGTTTTCGAGTATCTAACGTGTTTCTAAGTAAACAAGTATGGAATGTCTAAGTGCAATTTATTTTTTTAATGTTATTAAGATAACACACAATTAGACAGAAACATCCCATTAGATTAACGATAATCTTTATATGCCACTGAGCTACATTATATCCTAAAAGTATGAGAGCTGAGTAGTCGGATGCTAAGTAAAAATTTGTTTTCATTCTGGTTACTTTTCCTTTTCCAAATGAAAACTGCCCTTTTTGTTCCACTTGAAATTAAGCGCAATGTTAGTTAAAGTCGAAAAGTACAATGTAAACTAACACATAATTATATATTCAAAATGCATTTTTGGATGACTAGATATACTTGCTCGTTATATCAGGAATATCGTAAATATTTATTGTAGAAATAACATAAATGTTTTACCCGCTCATTAAATTGTCCGACATTCACCTGAGTTAAATGTATCGCAACAAGTGATCGACCAGCCGGTTTGATGTACCTTTCTATCTTCGTATTGACTGGAAACTAAAAACATATTTGTGAGTGTGTGCTGTGTTTGGACATGCTGCTATATAAAGTTACTGGAATTCATCTCAAAGGTAGTAGGTCAATCGAGTTATTGCATATGAAGAGGTAGAAAATGAATGCATACACAAACACAGGTCTAAGCGCTTGAATGCTTATGCACTTTGTTAGTTTCATGAATGTCGAATTATGACATTTGGGGCATACTTCAAGGCGCTTAGCATAGGCTTCTTGGCACTATAGTTGCGTGCGGTAGAGAAGGTAAATGAAAAAGTTTACTTTCACTTCTTGTTTCTTCAAAGGTTTATTAGGCCTTTACACACTTCTTTTTAGCTTTAATGGCCATTTTTGGCATAGTTTGAAAAACAATCAAGTCTAACATCAGGAAAGTGAAAATAATATTAGCACACAACATGCAATGTGTACTGAATACTCGGTCAAATGTGTATAGAAAAAAATAAATATATAGTATATATACTGTAGGGCATAAGGAAGTAGTTAAAGCGTCAGTACGAATGTAAAACTTTCAATGCGTTTATCTCAAAACTCAATTTTTCAAGTCGGTGGACAAAAGTGAGTTTGTTGGGTAAAATTCAAATTTGAACATTTGTAAATTTCTTGAAATGCAAATAGAACAAAAAGTGGTGTGAAAAATTATTCGCTAACAAGCAGAAAGAATTATATGCAATATTCAAATACCGCATAGGAAGGAGAGAAGTGCTCTGGTGATGTCTTAATGCAATACTTGAAAAATGCGAGTAAATAAAGTATTAGCAAAAAAATGGAATAGAAGAAGCATGATTCGAGAGAGAAATGTGATATTCTCAATAATAAAACTGTGCTAAAATAGTTAGATTGTTATAATTAGTGAAAGATTGTATTTAAAATTACAGAAAATTATAAAATATATCACTTTTCTCCTTTCTATGATTGGCCGCATTTCGAAAACGAAAGTGAATTTACTTGAATATCACTCGGAAGGGAATTGCAATTCCTGTTGTGATTGCAATGACATTTTCAAGTTTATCAAAGCAATGTGGGCACTTTTTGAATGGACATGAAGTATAATAATATAGAAACTATATTCGAAGGAAGTGGTTTTATTTAATTGAGTAAATATTAGTAAATAGTAAATACAAAATTTACCAATTCTCATCCATAATTTCAACAACTCTTACATCATCATTATCAGCATTTTCATCAAATTCTAAAACTGAAACAATAGTTCTATGGTAACTAAAGTATGAAATGTACAATTTTGATTTAAATCTATTTATATATCTTGTGAATATTGCATCAATAGTAGTTTTGTATTCTGTTGTGCTAAAATTGCGATCATTGGACATCGTTAAATCAAATTCTTCATATAAAAATTCATTTAATGATTGATTTTTGACATCTGCAAAGTTTATGTTGAAATCTCCACTCAGAATCATAGGATAATGATCAAATCTTCTATTAATTTTCATCATAAATAGTGCGGAAGCAGCTTTAGAATAAACGAATAAATTGAATAGAGTTAATTTTCCTAATTTCCCAAAATTTTGAGATATTTTCTGTAATTTTGTAAAAATGTATCAACTTCAAACTTTAAATGCAGCGCCTTTTTAAACGATAGCGCCAAACTTGTAGTCTTGTAATGTAACTGTTGGTAAAACAGGAAGTTGTCTCCCTAGCCGAAGAAAGAGACAGCAGATATTTACCTATGCGTATACTAATAGTATTGTACACTATGTGTTTTTTCATTTTTTAGAAAATTTTATTTAATTACGTGTTGCATTTGTTTATGTACGTATCATGTATGTAACAAAATTTACCAAATAAAATAATAATTTACTTACGTGATGACGAGCAGCAGTTGTAATAATGTATACAAAATATAGTAACACTATAGTATACAAAAGTACTACAACAATGTTTTTATTAATTCTATTAACACTTTAGATTAGCAGCAACACAAGTCAAATGAAATATTTATATAAATATATTTTCCTTGTAATATTCATTTTTTAAATAAATATAATAAACTCTCAATCTTGTCAGTCGCGAGGGCACGAACGAATGCCCATGCAAAGACTGCGTATAGCATGCAGCGCTCTCGCATACCTATACACTCTGAGTATACATATAGGAATGTAATCTTGTCTGTCGCGAGATCAAGAACTAATGCCCATGCAAAGAGCGCGTATAGTATGCATATATATATTATGAGAATACAAGCGGAGTATATCTGTGTAAAATCTCATCTGTCGCGAGAACGGCTGAAAATGGTCACCCACGCGCCATAAGAAGTTTTCACTTCAAAAAAAAAAAAAAGCTAAAAACTTGAATTTATTAATGTAATATACCTATCTTCTATATTTCTACAAAATTACAAGTATATACACATTCACTTCTAACAACTACACATGCATTTTCTTCACTCTAAGTTTATTTCTGCTTTTGTGAAAGAGTAAATATTAGGACAGCAAAGGACAAACACCTATTTATTCCTTCAGCTTAGATGAAGTCTTCCTCAAATTGAATCACGTTTAAGTCATCGTTAAATGAAACCTGACACTATAACGACATAAAATGACACAACAACAATTGCAACAGTGCAAATATATAAAGTAATAAGCTAACTAAAGCATTTCCAACAACAACGAATATACACAGGATGCCAGAGCAGCACGTCCCGAGTAAATATGTTAAGGGCTCTGATGACTCTGAAGACAAACCAGCAAGCAAACACGTGGTCATACACTCAAACACAATGCAGCTGGAGTGAGGAGGCTCAAAGGCACGTAAAGCAAATGTCAACAGCTTAACTGCAACGGTGCAGCAAGTTGAATTGTATAAGTATATAAAGACTGTCAGTTTTGATGTGTAAGTTTCTATGCAGCCCAGTGTGTTAAAGCACAAAAATAGAAGCAATAGTCCAATTGAGGAACTTAGTAGCACCCTTAACTCTTTAAATTCCTATTGTGATGGTTTTTCTTCTTGATTGGCGTCGACACCGCTTACACGGTTATAGCCGAGTCCACAACAGCACGCCACGCTTCTCTCCTTTTGGCAGTTTGGTGCCATTTGGTAATATCAATTGAAGACAGGTCCTTCTCCACCTGGTCCTTCCATCGGAGTGGAGGTCTCCCTCTTCCTCGGCTTCCACCAGCGGGTACTGCATCGAAAACTTTCAGAGCTGGAGCACTTTCGTCCATTCGAACAACCTGACCTAGCCAGCGTAGCTGCTGTCTTTTTATTCGCTGGACTATGTCTATGCATCTGCACCATAAAAGTAGGACGGGAATGATGAGTGACTTGTAGAGTTTTGATTTTGGTTCGCAGACATAGAGAACTTTACTTTTCAATAGTCTACTCAGTCCAAAGTTGCACCTGTTGGCAAGAGTGTTTCTGCGTTGAATTTCAAGGCTGAGATTATTATCGGTGTTGATGCTGGTGCCTAGGTATACGAAATTATCTACAACTTCAATGTATAACTGTGACGTGGGAGCCAATTCCAACCTTTTCATAGTGCCAAGGGTTAATGGTGCCAAGTTTTAAGCAATGTCCAAAACCAGAAGGAGCTAAACTTGTATGATGATGGAGATCAACTTACTGCAAAATCTTATATCGTCAATGCTATCTAGGATTTGGATGGTGATTAAGGTAAAAGGAGGCTCAACAAAGTATTTATGGAGATATTTTCAAAGAGATAGAGTAAATAAGTTATAAGATAAAAACTTATAATAAATCTGAATTTACTATTTTAACGAATTTTGTAAATATCCTTATTTGCAATAATTTAATTATTTTTATTTAAAAAATAACTTTTGACTAATAATTTATTTTATCGCTTATTACAAATCCAAACAAACTCTCATTTTCATAATTAAAATTTTCGTATCGACCGGTTTTATTACGCCCAGTGCATTTCCAATAGATATACAGATATATACATACATATACAAATGCAATTTTTGCTGTTTAAATAAAACGGTATACCAAATAATTTAGCAAGCAAATATATAAATATGTGCATGTAGCATAGCAAATGTTTAACTAACAGCTGCAAAAACGACAAGTCACTATGTAAACAATGACAAAAAGCCTCAATTAACTTACTGATATTGTTGACAATTTTGATTTTTAGTTGCATTCCCGTCCCACGTATATATTTGCCCCTAATATTTACCATTGCCCCCTTACCCATTTGATATCCTACAGCTACAGCGCAGTATTTGGCCTTAACAAATAAAGACACACATCCAAGTCAAAGCAAACTCTCAAATTTACAGTAAACACACACATTTATGCCTATAAACAATCATAAGTGATTATTTTCAATTATACCTACATACATATATAAAGTTTATGTTGACGTGTATTTTGCCTGACACATTTCGGTTTAAGCAACAACAACACAAGCAACAACCAGCTCAATGAATGAATACCCTGTGGGAAAAAAAGATATTATGAAACTGAGCTGTTAAGGTTATAGAAAAAAGGGGGTATCCTTTGTTCAGAAATAGCTATGTATGTCGAAGAGCTTTTAAGAAGTTTCAAATTTATAAAAAATATTATTAAATCATAATAATAATTAATTATATTTATTTATATTCATAAAAACAACAACACTCCCCTGACACGAGTTATCCATTGCTCGTACACTGCTACCGCGCGAGTTTTGTAATTCTTATTTGCTTGAATTTTGTTTTTTTATTGTCACACCCTCACCGGGACTTAAGCGGATTGCAGCTTAAACCAATTATCTACGGTTTGGCGTTGAATGTGCGCTGTAGATTGACGATAAAAATATTACATTTGCA
Source organism: Zeugodacus tau (assembly GCA_031772095.1). Classification (NCBI taxonomy): domain Eukaryota; kingdom Metazoa; phylum Arthropoda; class Insecta; order Diptera; family Tephritidae; genus Zeugodacus; species Zeugodacus tau. Next base: position 20,069,517 of record CM062651.1, read on the forward strand.
TTTTATTTGCAAGGCTCCGTTATGCGTGCGATTAGTACACAAATTTGTTGCTAATTAGAGTCATTAAATGTGTGGAATAAGGATTGTGTAATGATAAAGAAAATGACAGTCAGTAGTAAATAGAATGAAACAGGAGAACAATTTATTTGACAATATAAAGCAAACTATGACTGATATTCACCAGCGGCAATAGTTCACATAATAAAACATCTATATATATAAAATTAAGTGGCAAAACTTCCTGTTCGCATACTCCTCCTAGACGGCTTACCCGATTTCAATGAAATTTTCTGGGGTGATTGGGGTCTGTGTGGAGGGTGCACATAAGAAATTTAATGTGTGTATCATTTCACGTTTTGCAAAAAAAAAAAAATATGAATTTGCAAGAACATTGCTATATTCCGAAATACCACAATATTTCACTTGGAATCCATCATCGAAAACATTTCAACGACGAAAGCAAGGGGAGCGTGTTGACTGTTATCCAAATGTCCGTAAAACCGATGTCATAGGACGCATTTACACTATCCATCCGAACAACGCGGAATGTTTCTATTTGCGTCTGCTATTAGTCAACGTGCGCGGACCAAGATCATTTGATGATTTGAAAACTGTTGACGGTCAGTTGTGTGCGACGTATCGTGAAGCATGTCAGCGATTGCATTTGTTAGAAGATAATATGCATTGGGACACCGCACTTCATGACGCATCACTCACATCTCATCCAAAACAAATACGCGTACTATTCGCCATAATAATATATACATGCCTTCCGTCAAATCCGCAAGAACTGTGGAATAAGTACAAAGACTGCATGACCGAGGACTTATTAATTTTGGCGCGTAATCGAGCATCGGACGCAGACTTGCTATATACATTACAAATGTATAATGATGCTTTGATATTGGTTGAAGATCTGTGCCTTACAATTGCGAATAAGGCATTAGCGCAACTTGGGATAACTGCGCCCAATCGTTCAGCGATTGATATGCTTGACCATGAGCTTCAACGTGAACAACAATACGATTGCAATGAATTGCGTGCTTTCATACAAGCTAATATTACCAAATTGAATATTCAGCAGAAAAATGCTTATGATAAGATTATATGAGCGGTTGACAATAACGCCGGTGGATTCTACTTTCTGGATGCGCCCGGGGGTCCAAGGAAAACGTTTCTGATCTCTTTGATTCTTGCTACTATACGGTCACAGCAGAAAATTGCGCTGGCAATTGCTTTGTCAGGCATCGCTACTTGATGGCGGCCGAACAGAACATTCTGCGTTGAAATTACCGTTGAACATCCAAGTCGTTGAAACACCAACGTGCAACATATCGAGGAATTCAGCAATGGCAAAAGTTTTGCGAGGAGCTGGAATAGTTCTATGGGATGAGTGCCCAATGGCTAACAAAAAGTCATTAGAAGCTTTCAATAGAACAATGCAAGACATCAACATGCGAGTCCAATTGCAAAACGATCGATCCGCAGCGGCGTTTTCGAAGCAGTTGTTGGACATTGTCGAAGGCAAAATACCAATCGATGATACCGGTTGGAACACATTGCCGAACAACTTTTGTACACTTTTACACAATATTTCCGAATATTGTTCAACACTGTCAACGCCACGATTATTTAAGTGAACGCGCAATATTGGCACCGAAAAACGTACACGTCAACGAAATCAATTTTGCCATTCAAGAAACACTGCCAGGAGAAGCTACAACATATACATCGATTGATAGAGTTTTGAATCAAGATGAAATAGTCAATTATCCAACTGAATTCTTGAATTCTTTGGATCCCCCCTGTCTGCCACCGCATAGTTTGGTCCTGAAAGTCGGTTCACTCATTATACTTCTAAGGAATCTGAAGCCACCGACTTTGTGTAATGGCACAAGACTTTCAGTCCAAAAATTGTGGCCAAATTTGATTGAAGCAACAATACAAAATGGCAAGGCAGCATTCCCATGATTTCAACGGACATGCCGTTTGAATTTAAGCGCTTGCAGTTCCCAGTACGTCTTGCCTTTGCGATGACCATCAACAAATCGCAAGGGCAAACGTTTCAAGTGTGCGGCGTCAATTTGGAAGAACCGTGCTTCTCCCACGGCCAATTGTTCGTCGCATGCTCGAGAGTGGGAACACCAAGATGCTTATTCGCGCCAGGTGGAAAAACCAAAAATGTTGTAAACCAATATGTTTTATAAATGTTTTATAAATAAGTAACAGTTTTACAACAATAAATAAAACACAAAGTAAAAACCCTTAAGAGTTTTAATCGATTTAGGTGTAGCGAAGCGCACAGGGTAACAGCTAGTTTTAAATAAAATCATGTTAAAATTTTTCATTATTTACAATGTAGTTTAACAGTCGTCACCAAAATAATCTGTATTATGTGAAGTGTTTGATAACAGCAAATGACTGAATTGAACATTTCGTGAACGTTCGAATATAATTAATTATTTTAAAATGCCGAAATTAATTTTCACTTAGTAATGAAGGAGCAGTTATGCAGAGTGCACTAAAAACACCAATAATTCAGCCGAGTGGTGTTGACGGTACAACAATCATGAGGACAACTAAGGCAATGAAAGCTGTGTGTATTTTCTGTTTTAGTCAAACATATACACAAATCACCCAATTTAATCCGTGCTTTCTGGTGCTGCTGTTGTTTTAACTGACTGCAATTTACGCAGAATCTGCATTGAAATGCATCGCTGTCTGCTAAACAAGCGTCAAATGATTTTATTGTCTTTTGTATGCAACCGCTGAGCTTGGAAGAGATTAACAAGCACGTAGTAATTATCGCAGACAAACGACACCAGCAAACGCTTGACAAGTATTCGATAATAGCGTTGAAACGTACATAATAAGCTCTGATGTGCGCTGTTGGATTGCACTGTTCGCTAAATACTTGTGTTGCTGATGAATGCAGTGGATGTGAGCTCGCTGGTAGATATAGTCATGATGATCTCCTTTAAATTCAATAATCCAAGTTAATTATGACAATAATAAGAACTCATATTATTTTAAGGAAATTATGAGTTGTTTTATTTATAAAAATATATATTGGAAACTACAACAACTTGGATTATAAAGCTAATGCAAAGTTGGTCACTGGTTTTGCTTTTTAAACAATGGCAAATGCAATGGCGCAAAACAGACCTATACACAACGATACTTAATCGTATCTATATTTAGAAGCTGAATTCAGTTGACTGTAAGTAGCCAACGGCAAATATAAAGGTACGAATACAAATTTGCTGTATAGCTAGAGCTAATATCTTTCAAGTATTCAACACTCACTTCATGCTTGTGAGTTTTGAGGTGAAGCGTTCAATTGATTCACTTTAACTGCAGATTATACTGTGGATATATATTTAAAAAATTGGAGCATAGGATATTTTACAGCTTTGCAAAGCATAGCTGTTGGACGAGTGAAGGCGTTGCCAGCATTGAGCTCTAAAGCAGTGTTACAAGGGCACACAAATACATACACATATAATATTCGAACTTGCAGCTGCTCGTTGACTCCATGCAAAACCGAGTAGGTGTACCAATGTCTACGACTATTTTAATATTTGTATAGGTGTTGGATGTTGAATGCCGAGCAAGTGTCTGCACCGAAAAAGGAATAAAAAAATTCACAAAACTTTACTTGTTGTCCGGTGTTTTAGTTTATTGCTGAGAGATTGCCTGTGTTATTCGTGAGACAAACACGTGGTGACAGACACAAAAATCGCTAGGGCGGCTTTCGACAGATGAAAGGATAAGGCAGATGAAAGGGTTAACACAGCACAATTTACAATGAAAATAGTTAGAATGTTGAGAGTGTTGGCAGAAAGTCTGTAGTTATTACTTGTCGATTTTGGTACCTTTATTCCAAATGGTAGTTGTGAATAATGTTTAATAATATGTACTTTACTCACTTTACTGTGAGATTAAGTTGATCACTTATCGTTCCATGGAATGTACCTCCAAAAGCTGAACCAAAAGTTGCGAAACCTATTTCGCGAATTTCTAAATTTCAACTTAAAGCTTTTGTATGGACTTAAAATGGAGATAGTTCCTTTCTCAATAACGGTTTAGAGGTGACCATTGTTTCTGAGATCTGAAAAATGGCATGCAACAAATAGTTTTCAGGAGTTTTCAACTTTCTGTCCTCCATGTTGCTCTCCATACGAACATAGTATAAAACTACACATAACCCACACAAACTGCGGTGACCAAACCAACTTTAACAAAAGGCTTATGCATTTTGCTGGCTGCACTTAGAGTTGCTCATATCGCTTTCAGTATCGCCACTGGACTACTCTTTGTTGTGGTTTTAGCTGCTTGTGGCATTTCATCAATGAGATTTTTTCTCAGTTGATATTTTATTCAGTGTTGGTACTTTGATCCTTAAATAGCGGCGAGAGTAAAGATATGATACCAATGGTTAGAAAAATTACATTTACGTTGATATGCATTTACTACGGCTGTTTTTGTTGCTATAGTTTCAATTTGCTAGCGGTTGTGACTTTTATTGGCGATTTATCACAAAATTGTGTTTTGCTGCGTCATCATCGCGAGAGCTAATTGATATTGTCGTCGGAGAGTCAGCAATTGCAGTCACAATCTTAACAATTGCTGCAAGCACATAACACTTTATTAGCAAATCCAAAATCTGTCACATATATTTTACATATTCTTTTTTGAAACCTGCTAAACGAAAATTTTGAAATCAGTTCTTAACTCTTTAAATTTAATTAACACCTGTTCATAACATCGAGCTGACTATAATAATACTACAAAATCGCGCCACATATTTACGAAAACTCGAATATTTCAAATTTTATTTATCTCTGTCAGTAATCAATAGACGGTTAGCTCCATAACTACCTAAATTCTGGCAGTTCACTGGCACTCAAAAAGTGTCACGTCTTCTGACTACCATCATTAGATATATGACCACATATAACAACAGGTATCTTACTGACGACCACTAGAAAGCTTTATTAGATAAACTTGAACTTTAGCGCGTAAGCTTTTAAAAATTTGGAGCTTTCATATATTTACAGCAATAATCACTGTATACTTCAGCGAATATGATAGTATAATTGCCAGGGTATTCTTAAAAAAAAATATATATATATTTTAAATATATAGTATATAAATTGACTGTATCAAATTGTTTACAAAACCATATTTATTGATTTATATAAGTGCGTACCTCATAAGCTAGATTCAAGGTATATACATCAATACTGTCGTCAGCTGAAGTCTTATTTATCCAATATTGCTCTTCAAGCACTCACCCACTTGACTGTTACTTAAGTGATCTTACTCCAAAACAAGAACAATACAGTGTGCAACAAGATGACAGATAAAAAAGACATAGCAACGGAATAATAAAAAAAGGGAAGTGGATGCATTAAACTGTTGAGGGAGTTACTCAGGTAAGTTAAGGACTGGCAGAATGGATGTCATGTGAAGCGTAAGGACTACAAATATTTACGTAAAAGGCAGCTCAGTACGATGCTATAGAGAAATATATGTGTATTATAAGGCTTGTTGTGAGAAGAAGACCATGGAAACAAACTTAAATATTTTATTCAATTCCACATATTGTTATGTAGAGTGGAGTAGTAAAGTCTACATGTCAGAATTAATTGAAATTCATAATGCATACAATATACTTTATAGCCTTAAGTTGCCACTTACATTACACAATTATAATTTCGGATTCACACCTTGTCTCATAGAATGTTCAAAACTAAATTCTCTAATTAACCAAGAAAGCCAAGGAATGTCTGAATTCCTTCATAAAATTTTTAGTCACTCACTTATTAGTCAACATAATTTTGATCATATTGCAGCAGATAATATTTCTAACCCATATTTTAGATATATAGATGCAGTTAAATTCAATTATTTGCTAACCAAAATCTTTCGATTTAATTTCTAACAACAACTTAATAATTAACATATGCTTTCAATTTACAAGCAGGCCCGCCATAACAACAACTTGACTGTTAACTTAAGTAATTTTAGTCCCTAGCCAGCATGAGTGCAAAGTGCATAGTTAATCACCTAATCGTATGTATTATTACTTACTTATATGCGCAATTAAATTTGTGTGTCTATCTATGAACATTTCAACTCAATTACAATTAGTGCCACATTAATTATACAATACTTATCAGTAGTTGCTTGCTAAATCCAGCTAAGTAATCGTGAGCTGAAGGACATAAGGAATTTACCAAAAGCCAAACTATGTTTGTAATATTATTATTGCTAAGCAATCACCTGGAAACTGCTACATTTTGTAAGTACTTGAATTGGAAGCTTACATCGAGCCATTTGAGTAGAGACTGATCTTAATTATATAAAATTGTCATCAAACAAACAGTCAGCGCACTCGGGTCTCGGCTCACACGTTGGCCGTCATAATTTTTAAGTCGTAGATAATTCCGTACACGTTGGAACCAACATCAACAACACCAACATTGTCAGCCTTAAAATCCAACGCAAAATCACACTTGCCAACAGGCAAGTATAAAGTACCATTTGGATTGAGTAGGCAATTCAAAAGTTGAGCGCAAAACTGGTTAAACTTGGTAGTACATGCATGTGTCATACTTGTCGTATACGTAACCATGGCAAAATGTGATACAAACATGTGTATCACTACTTGCTTATAGATATGTAACTTATACACGCTAATTAAATAAATGATCAATGGATTAAAATTCTTCTAACACATATACTAACTATCCGTTATCCTCTTACTTGACATCGCGGATTCTCAATAGCCAAGCACACAATATCCAAGCATGTGATGACAACACATTAATATTTACACGTCCCGTTTGAGTGTCTCTTCCAGACGTGTGAACAGTTTTAAGCGATAACCTACTACACACAATTTAATATAGAATAAACATGAACACAAGTCCGATATTTGTTGTGATTTTAAAATAAACATAATAAACCAGATTGTTAAATACGGAGTGTCACCGCAGCAAGCATAGATAATTTCATACACATAAATGCTTGAGCATGTGAGCGAAAAAGTAATGCTGACAGTGGAGTTGACGATAAGAGTGTAAAGTGATTTTCAAAAGCGTAAAGATATGCTATAAGATTAAAAACAGTCATTTGTTTGCGATTGCCAGTTTCGTTTCACATACAAAATAGCAGTAAGTGTGCGAACAAAGTCGAAAAAGAAAAATTTTGCAAAACTTGTCTTTACAATAAAAATCAGTTTCAAAGACAAAATCAATATCACATATATAGCTTTTGACATCAGAGAAATTTAGCTTAGTATATATAACAAGTAAGGAAGGGCTAAGTTCGGGTGTAACCGAACATTTTATACTCTCGCAATTTATTTATTTAATTTTATTAATATTATATAATACACAATTTGACCCACATATTCGTCATATATTTCGTATAAAGTCCATTGAAAATTGGAAAGCATAATATTAGGTTAGAAGCACCGAGGTCCTCATGTTCGATTAATGGGGCCTTGAAAACCTATGGTCCGATTTCGGCGATTTTTAGAATGGGGCTGCCACACTATAAAGGTAGTACTTGTGCAATGTTCTGCATCGATATCTTCACTAGTGCTTAATTTATATATTGTAAAGTTAACGATTCAGATCGTCTTCAAAGTTCTGGTATATAGGAAGTAGGCGTGGTTGTGAAGCGATTTGGCCTATTTTCACAACATATCATTGGGATGTAAGGAAACTATTACAAACCAAGTTTCATTGAAATCGGTCGAGTAGTTCCTGAGATATGGTCTTTGACCCATAAAAGGGCGATGCCACGCCCATTTTCCATTTTGTAAAAAAAATGTGAGTGCAGCCTCCATCTGCCATTTCTTATGTGAAATTTAGTGTTTCTGGAATTTTTCGTTACTGAGTTAACTTACTTTTAGTAATTTTCAACCTAACTTTTGTATGGGAGGTGGGCGTGGTTATTATCCGATTTCAACTAATTTCATGGTGTGTGGTGGGGTACGTAAGTTAACTGACTGCAGAAAGTTTGGTTTATATGGCTTTATTGGTTTGCGAGATATATACAAATAACCGATTTAGGGGCGGCCAAATCCAAAAAAATTACATCCAAATATGTCCCTTCCTAGTGCGATCCTTTATTCCAAATTTTACTGTTATAACTTCATTTATGGCCCAAATTCGAAAGCAACCCTCTCAGGTCCCATGCAATATTTGTGCCAAGGTTCGTCAAGATATCTTAATTTTTACTCAAGTTACAGTTTGCACAGACGGACAGACGGGCGGACGGACAGACATCCGGAGTTCAAATTAGAATGAACTAGCGACCCGCCCTGGCTTCGCACGGGTGCAATGCTGATACTAAATTAAATACACTACAGAAAAACTATGAACGTTGTATATGAAAACATAGCGGCCCGCTCCGACTTTGCACGGGCATAAAATATATATGCCTATGTTACTCAATGAAAACATGATTAAAATCGAGCTAGTATTTTTGATTCATTCATTACTGCCCTTGGCCTGCATGCGATTCAATTTGGAGTAAAATAATTCCTCTTTCTCTATATTTACTTCATGAAGATTTCCTGCTATCTTTGGAATATTCAAATTCAGTACAATTTTTAAAATTTTATACTTATTTATTTATTTTTTTAAATTATTTTCTTTTTACATTTTTTACCTGAGGTATTTATTTTATTTTCTAGGTTTCAAACCTATTTTCAGCTGTGAAATACCACAAAAAAAATGCTGATATTGTTAACAGCAAAATACTACATTGCTCACATATACTACGTTCATGCTTTATTTCTACATCGGTTATATTCTACATGGGTAAAGGCTATAAGCATAAACGGCAAATACTCTACTCGAGGTAAATTCTGAATTGAATTAAATTAAGGGCTGCCACGTTTTCATACATATGTCCGGGGTATTTTCCAGATATACGGGGTGTGCGGCATAAATCTGTTGAGAAGTGTTCGGGCAGAAATGCACGAGCAAAACCGACCACTGACCGACCCAAAAGCCGGTTTTTCTACGAAAACCGACTACCCACTCGTCAGAAGTTTTTGCAAATAACCGGTTTTCGCTACACCATCCAGACTACCCACAGTGCCACAGGTGTGCCACAAAAAAACCGGTGCCAAAAAGTAACCAATTACCGGTTACTGTTGTACTACACAGTACCAGGCGTTTGCCGCAAAAATTCGGTAGTAAGTGGGGTAGGGTTTTAGCGAAAAATTGGCAATACGGGAACCCTGTATATGCAATTTGGTCAAAACCATATACACCGGCACAAAAATCGAACTGATTTTGACCTTCAACTTAACTCTAAATCCGTTTATGCATCCGAGTTAACTCGTTCTACATACGTAAAGAATATGTGTATATTCTATCCGAGTAGATCATTTAACTCATAGTGAAAAAGTGTTATTATGCATGTGGGTTGAACTTACCCGTGTATAATATAAATCCGAGTAGAAAAGAAGCATAAACGTAGTAATAGTAAAGTGCTGGTATTTGGTAACACACATCTTGTATTCGTACGAACAATAGTATTGTTACTACATGTGTGTCTTGGGTATAAATAAGTTTTCATTTTTTCACGTAAAAAGTAAACAATAAAAATGGTTAATGTGGGTTATCCCTAAAAGATAAACATATACCATCGCTGGACTTTTTGTAGACCTTTTTATGGTGTACTAATACTGTAGTACATTATTAATTTGATCTAACTCGTAGGGTTTAGGCAAGCGTTTTTCTAAATTGCTAAATAAGGCACAAAAAGACGTTAATTTACGACATCATGTTAGAAACCTCTAAAATAAGCAATGTTGCCTTAGTATATGAAGCATGTATTATACATATAAACCTTCCTCTTGAATCACTCTATCTATTGGAAAAAACCGCATCAAAATTCGTTGCGTAGTTTTAAAGATTTAAGCGCACATAGGGATATAGGGACAGAAAATGCGACTTTATTTTATACTATGTAGTGATATACATATGTATTATGCTGGAAAATTGTCAGTGGATAACCTCTAGTCTCGGTAGCTCATGCTGTTAGAAAGTAAAGGTTAAGGGTTATTAAACAAATTTATAAATTTTGAGGAAATTATTGCAAAAATATTTATACAATTTGATAAACGATATTCAGTTTTTTTTATTTCATACGTCCAAAATTACATTGTGTTTCTGACTTAGAAACATCTTTGCAATAGCATGTCGTCGGCGTCGAAACGCTTGAATGGATACATTTGACTTACTACCACTTACAGCTGCCAGTAGCAAATGCGCGAATATAGCCAAAGGAGACACAACACTGGTGGTGAGTGTTGCATTGCACCATTTCGAATGCAAACAAAAATAAATAACACGCTTGGGGTGTCGTTTTAAGCAAAGGCAGCACAACAAAAGTGCCACTATACTATACAAAGCAAATGCAAAATGCATTTGCAGTTTCAGTTTGTTTTTTCTATATTTACTGTTGCTTTTCGTATGACTGTTGTTGTTTTATATACGCCATTGATATTGTTGTTGCAATCTGGTAGGCAATAAATTTGATTTCATGCTTTACGTTCCACATATGCCATGCGCTCCACCACATATTGTACGAATTGCTCTAAAATATGTACATAGACGCATGTATGTATGCAAGCAAATCATTGCAAGCCCAAAGGCGGTAAAACCAATTCTTTGTTATGCTGTCAAAGCAAACAATTCTCACACTTCGCAGACGATGAAGATAGTGCAGCATTAAGTGCTGCCAACATTTGAGGAGCAATGTATATATGTGCGTTGAAAGTGAGTGCATATAGCTTGCATACATTAAGGCGCATTGGCATATGCAACATTTGGGTACGTTGAAAATCGTTTGGAAATTGTGGGAAAATTCAACATGAATGTGTATGATACTGTTCACAGTACAGCAGAGTTCTTGATATTTTCTGGCAGCGATATAACTTAGAACGGATTCCAGCTAAAATTTTTATACTCTCGCAACAAAAGTTGCTAAAGAGAGTATTATAGTTTTGTCCACATAACGGTTGTTTGTAAGTTCTAAAACTAAACGAGTTAGATATAGGGTTATATATACCAAAGTGATCAGGGTGACGAGTAAAGTTCAAATCCGAATGTCTGTCTGTGCGTCCGTCCGTGCAAGCTGTAACTTGAGTAAAAATTGAGATATCTTAATGAAACTTGGAACACGTGTTCCTTCGCACCATAAGAAGGTTAAGTTCGAAGATGGGCGGAATCGGACCACTGCCACGCCCACAAAATGGCGATAACCAAAAACACATAAAGAGCTATAACTAAGCCATAAGTAAAGTTATGAAAATAAAATTTGGAACATAGGATCGCATTAGGGAGGGTCACATTTGAATGTAATTTTTTTGGAAAAGTGGGCGTGACCCCGCCCCCAAATATGTTTTTTGTATATATCTTGCAAACCGATAAAGCTATATAAACCAAACTTTCTGCAGTCGTTTCTTTTAGCCGTTTCCTTATAGAGTCCAAAAATGAAAGAAATCGGATAATAACCACGCCCATACAAAGGTAAGGTTGCAAATTACTAAAAGTGCGTTAACTCACTAACGAAAAACGTCAGAAACACAAAATTTCACAGAAATGATAGCAGAAGGAAGCTGCACTCAGATCTTTTTACAAAATGGAAAATGGGCGTGGCATCGCGCACTTATGGGTGAAAAACCCTATCTCAGGAACTCATGAGAGTCCACGAGAGCCAGTTTTACACAACGCGTTGTTGTTATCAGCGTGTCGGCAACTAGTCGGAAGTCGGTGAAACCTAAAGTTTTATTTTATCGAAGCAGATGAATGACCCAAGAGGTAAGTACACATGAACATATAAATAAAATTTTATATCAGGAGAAATTCATAAGTAAACAAAACAGTAAAGATGCTTAAAGATCGTCGAAATCGGACTACAACTTTTCAAAACCCCATATACGGAACCTAAGCCCTTCCTTACTTGTTTTTCCACAAATTATGTAAGGCGATATTGCATATGTACAAAGTCTTATTGTATCAGCAATGAAAGCCGCGTAAATACATAGTTCAAACAAAGTAGATGCAGGCAAAGCTTGTTAAAAGGTAACAAAACTAACATAGCCATTGAGATAAAAATATAATGCGCAACCGTCAACAAGTAAGAGAACAACAAAACGAAAACGACGCTTCCATGAAGTCACTAACTTCAAAGTACGTAAGTGCGAAACGGAACTACGTTAAAGGATCTAATAGTAGCGTTGACCAAATGCTTAGCGCGAAAAACATACCAAATGGTGCGGACACCAAAGCAGCTTTCATGCGGGGCAATGCCATGCTTTTGCTGCTAATGACTATGAAATGTAAACAAAGCAACATAGTTCCATATTTATGGTGTACAAAAATGTAAAGAGCAAACTCACACAGGATATGCTGCAATGGTATATGTCTAGGCACATCCTTTGCGCCATTTGCTATTTTTAATTTGTCCATATCCTCTGTAGTGCAGAACGCGCCAGCAGACTTTAGTGATAAAGCCGACGAATCCAGTCTGGTGCTAAGGCTACGCGCGGTTGCTGATAGCGAATGCGACGCACTATAATAATAGACTACTGTCACTGTAGTGTACTGTCTTCAATAGTGAATAGAAATTTGCCATCCGTAATGAATTAAAGTAAGAAAATTATAATAAACATAGCAGGGTTTTAAGAGTATGGATACGGATGGCACGATAAACATAGATTGTCGAATACTAATATTATAAATGCGAATGTAAGTTTGTTTGTTACGCTTTCACGCAAAAACTACTGAACCGATCATCATGAAACTTTGTACATATACTCTTGAAGGTACTAAAAGCAACATAGGGTACTTTATATTAAAAAAAAAAATTTTTTACGAAAGATAAAACAATTGTTTGTCAAAAAATCGTCAAATTTAGCTACTTCAGTAAGTTTGTTACACTTAGAAAATGGACAGCGGGTCTTTTTTGATGAAAATACCTTTCAAGACAGGATTTTATCTCCTCCAAGGCAGTTAGCCTTTTTTCACCATTGTCAGAATGATACTTTTGCAAAGACATTATTGTACTCTGAGGTTTCCCGTTATTATACATGAAACAGTTCAAAAAAAGAATGGCGTCATCGTATTCATGGTACACCTGTTCAAAACCAACCTGGGGTTAAAGCATCGGATGCTCTTGGTCGTGTCTATACCGTAAATGTTACGAATTTTGAATGCTTTTGTCTGCGCATGTTGTTGCATCAGAGGTCCAATTAGCTTTACAGAACTTAAAATTGTCAATGGTCAGGAATGTCAAACATACCGAGAAGCATGTGAAGCTCGGCGACTGTTAGAAAATGACCATCATTGGGACGAAACTATGGAGGAAGCTGTACAATGCCGATCACCAGATAAAATCAGGGAACTTTACGCTACGCTTTTATCTTCTTGCGGTCTTTCTAACCCTCAAACTCTTAACTTATTATTAATGTCCCTCAGAAAAGACCAAAAAATAGCAGTTGCCGTAGCTTCGTTAGGTATTGCCGCGACGCTATTAAACGACGGTCGTACGGCACATTCCGTTTTAAAATTACCATTGAATTTGGCACAGGAAGATTCGCCCATCTGTAATTTTAGTAAAAATAGTTCACGAGGTAGAATGCTGGCGAGAATGCAAGCTTAGTGTGGGATGAAAGTACAATGTCTCACAAGAAGGCTATAGAAGCTTTTAAACCGGACCCTCCAGGACTTGCGAGATAGTACAGATATAATGGAGGCATGGTAGGGTTTTATTGGCTGGTGATTTCCCGTCAAACCCTCCCAGTGATTCAGAGGGGGACATACCCAGCAGATGAAATTCAAGCGTGCATTAAATCGGTCAAGCTAATGGTCGACAGTTGAAAACTCCGCCTGAAAACAACATATGAGGGTGCATCTTCATAATGACGTGGGATTCAGGACTTTATGCAGAAATGTTGTTGAAAATTGGTGATGGTTGTTTAGTACGTTGACGCTGAAGGCTACACATTATCACTGTCAAGAGAATTTTGTAATTTAGTAGAAAGTGATGTGGATCTCATTGCTAATGTTTTTCCGGAATTACAACATAAATTTGTGCAGTGATCAGTGGTTGTGTGCAAGAGCAATATTAGCACCAAGAAATGAAAACGTTAATAGGATCAACACTGGACATTTTAAACGAGGTTCAGGGAGAAATGAAGGAATATTTGTCAATGGATACAATTATGGATACGGAACTAAGTACTTCATATCCTGTGGAGTTTTTAAATTCACTTGAACTATCGGGTGTATCGTCACATAAACTTCAATTGAAACTAAATGTACCAGTAATGCTTATGCGAAAGTAGCCCAGATGCTCCTCGGCTATGTAATGGAACAAAGCTTCGGATAAACAAAATTGGGACAAAACATACTTGGTGCTACTATTTTAACAGGTGTCGGTAAGTAAAAATAGTGTTATAATACCTCGGATACCAATTATTCCCATTGACCTTCCTATTCCAATTTAAAAGGATTAAGTTTCCGTCAAGTTTTCAGCTTTTGCTGTTACTATAAACGAGGCACAAGGACAAACATTACAGGTAGCAGGAGAGCATTTAGAAAACCCATGCTTTTCATGCTTTATCTAGCCTGTTCACGTGTATCTAATGCCAGGAATTTACACATATTTAAACGCGACATGAAAACTTATAACATTGTCTACAAAAATATCTTAAATTAATACTTTGTATTTTATTTTTTTTTAAATTGTTAGAATTCAGAATTATTTATTTGTGTTACGGTGAAATATATTTTAAAATTTGTTGTTGCATTTCAATAAGCATATATTAAAATGTTGAAACTTCTGTCTCTAGTAATTTTTAAAAATTGTTGATATCAGCCAAACAATCAAATTTAGTTATCATATTGACTCATTTCTATTATTACACCCTTACCCTTTATCTCTCATACTTATTTAATGCCTCCACTGCGGGCGAAGCCGCGGGTAAAAAGCTAGTTTTTTATAAATTTTGGTTCCACTTCATAAAAATGGATTGCCCTTGTTTAACCCCCTAAAGTATGCTTGTTGTAGTTAAGCATGCAATGATATACGTTTTGAGGCAGGTGTAAATGGCAGCTGTTCAAAAGCTGTCAATCAAATTGCATAAATGTTGCTAATACAAATCAAGTAAATAGAAAATTGAGTGGCATTTTGATCGAAAATTATATCAAAGATGAAGTTAACTGGCAGTAAGATTGAGGGAGAAAGACAGTTATACAAAATTAACATTAAATTGTTTCCGGCACATTACAACTGTAAGTGCAAAATATTTCAAATAATTTTCATCAAACACTTTGCTCCAAACAACATGACCTTTAGCTGCGTTGTATTTTTTTATTCAATTCTTTAGCATCTTCTGACGCATTTACCATTGAAATAAGTAAGTAAATTCCATGTCATTCAGATGCAAAACATTACATTTAATTATTCAGTGTTACAAATTTGAAAAAAGGCTACCTAAAGATAGATTGGGGGTTTAAATGGCAAATACAAATATCGGTTTTTTACTTCATATTCTTATATGTTGAATAAAAAAATGCATATGAGTAATATTCTAAAGCTTTCTATATTATTTTACTGAATAGGCCGATGATCCTTGTTTAAAAGATTCTTATTCACCCACCTGCTACCAAGTGATTAGTATCTATTTCTGTTTATGTTGGTGTTGGTGGTGATGAAAAATTCGCCTCCAGGTAATTTTGGAAATGTCGACTGCCCCAATTTTTCGCCAATAGCGCTGCGGTTTCTAGTTTCGAGAGAACATATTACACCTAAATCAGGTTTTTTAACTTTGTTAAAAATTGAACGTTTAAGTTAATGTTCCTGTACTAATGCCATTTTCTCAAACTTAATTATTATTAAAAGAGACACGTCACCAAGCGTTGCTCCCCAACCACCTTACGCAGAATATAACCTCTTCTATTGTACTTGTTGCAGCTGTCCTTGTCCTTGTTACTGTTCTTATGGATGCAGTGATAAAGCATGAGAGTTTTGTCTTCCTACAGCGCCGTTGCATAACTTCACATGACGAATTTTATGGCAGCTCAAGAAGTTAACTGCCGCAGTATGAAAGGCTATTCCAGTGGGGCAGAGTGAAAACAGGAAGCAAGGAACGAGAAGAAGAGTTATTGAATTTGTGAAATTTAAAAATTGCAGCGACGCGTGGAAATAACTTTTGGGAGTTGGAGTAGTGCTAATGGAACCCTGGTGATTTAAGAGACAATTTGGTAAACAACTGACAGGACTCAAAACCAGAACAAAAACTTTAAAACAAAACAAATAGAGTGTGAAAGAAGATGTGAAGTAAACTTAAAATTAAATTAAAGTAGAATAAGAAGCATATAGTTTAGCAATAAAATAAAACAACTTTTCACGATGAATGTCAGTCGGCAGCAACAAGGGAGCCTGTTGATTGTTAAGCTCGACGAGCTTGGCAGTTCTGGCTAATGAAGGGTGATAGCTGTTATTGTGAGATGTCAGAATTTTTCCAGTGCAAATGCAATATACTATATTACGATGCCATACTCGTTCATACGCAACAGTGGCAGCATATTCACATACAGTTATGTCAAGCGCCTGTCGACAAATGGCAAAACTGTTAAGCTGAGTAAATACATCACCTTGATGTTGAGAAATTAATTACCAACGAGTGTGACATAATTTTGTGCTCATTAAAACACAAACTCGACAGAAATGTGTGCACAATAAGCATAAATATACATACGTATATATGTATGTATATGTTTCATTACAGTTGTGCGACAAAGTTGCTGCACCGTAACCACAAACCCTGAAGTGCGACTGAAGTGAGTTTCGCGCGTCGCTGAAAATACAATAACGACAACCGGCGCCCACTCTCGCAAAGTCGCTAGCAGTGCCAACAGCTAGAAGAGCGCAGCTCTTCTTATTTTGTGCTGTTGCAAATTTTCACACGCCGCCATGTCAAGTGAGTGGAAAATTACAAGCCAACACACAGTTATTTTTGCATTTCCAATTCTGTTTATGTACGTAACGCAGTTGCGGAATTTTCAACTTTTTCCCGTTTTTTTTTTTTTTTTTTATTAAGCACTATATTATATATATATAACTATAGCCAGGCGTCAGCTCCATAGAATAACTAATAGGTGACAGCATATGCTTCTACAAAAACAATAAAATATAAAACTGCGCACGCATTAAATTATATGAAGTTGGCAGTGGCAGAAAACATATAACCTTGTAAGAAAATACCCGCAAAATATTTCTCAAAAATTCAATACGGCTTCGTCAAACAGAGAAAAGTGTAATAAGATCCCATTTAAAATGATTAACCATACTTGTGACAGGTTTTGAAAAACTGGGAAGAGTTGCTTAAGAAGACTTTGACTATAACTACATTAAATTCAGCTAAAATATTTATTAGTGAATAAATTTGTTCATTTAAATGATCGAACAAGGCAAAAAAGTGTAAAGCCAAAAATGAACATGGTCAAATTTTCTCTCTTTGGCATAACCCAGCAGAACCCTTCATTTTCTTTATTTTTTATTTTATTTAAAATATAATTAGCAGCTTAAAGGCGAAGTTAATCAAACAGCCATGTATTTATATAAACTTCCATCAAAAGTGTGCTTTGTCTACATGCACTAGTGCACATGTTTGCTAAAGCGCCTAGTTGTGTACTCATACTACTGTGAACAGACAAGTGTATGCAAGCATATATGATACATATGTATGTATATTTGTGTGCTCACAATAAACACTCTGGTTGCAGCGTTGTGTTAGCTTGTATAACTTCAAAGTTCACACCGCCTGTCAAACGTTCATTTGTCATATTTCCGGCACCGCAGGCGTCTTTTGTTGGTATTGGTTTTGTTGGTTTTGTTGCCTATGTTGTTAACGGCGTTGAAGTCACACTAGCGCAGCGTGAGAAAGCTTAAAATACAATTTAACATTTGAGAGATGGAACGGAAGGAAGGAGAGATTAAAGGAAATATGCGTAAAAACAGTAAAGAAGAAGATAACAACTAAGAGAAAAATTGTACATATACATATGGGAGGTAAGTTGGTTGTGGTTGTTATGGTTGTAAGGCAGATTTTTTTGTAAATTAAAAAGTGTAAAAAATGTAATACGTGAACGATAATTAATTTGCTTTACGTTAGATTATTATTTTAATTTTTATACTCTCGCAACATGTTCCAGAGCATATACGCATTTTATGTAGAGCATAAATTCGTACGTAGTTTTGTTCATCTAACGATTGTTTGTAACACATAAAACTGAACGAGTTAAATATTGAGTTATAAAAATTAATGTACATATATAACAAACGGATCATGATGACGAGACGAGTTGAAACTTGGCATATATGTTCCTTGGCGCATTGAAAATTTGAATTGCCACTCCCACAAAAGGCCAAATAATCATTATCTGGTCTGAGTTCTGTGGTAATTCCTGGAACTCATTTTCACTATTAAGCTACTCTATATAAACGATATAAAGCCCACCGTATGAGGTAGGGAGCTAGCAGAGTTATGACTCGATTTTTGCCATTTTTGGTACAGGGACACACTATTACGAGTAGAAGAAATAGATTCCCTATGAATAACAATAAATTTTCTGAGAAATTAACCGATATGTTCGGTAAAAACTGTCTGCTTTATATAGATTTAGTAGTTTTGAGATATGTATGTACACATACTTATTTGAGGATGTGGCTACGCCCACTTTTTGAAACCGATAGTAATTATACGATCCAAATTTTATTTTTAAAGCTGGCTTTGGCTAATTATAACAATTTATCGCTTTTCGGTAAAGGCTCCAAAGCTATATAAAATCTCTCTTCTGTCCTGTTTTTGTAATTTACATGTCATTCATTGATTGTTTGTTCGATCTTTTGCTTCAATCACATGCTTTTTGAAATTTTTTGGTACTCAACGATTATTCTGGCTAAATGCAGAGAATTTCGCCGACAAGGGATGCTCAGTGTTTCGCTAAATATTTGCTGCATTTGCATTTGCATTTTACACATATTTTCACTTAACTTTCACAGCATCATCAAAAGTAAAATTGCCGAAAATTGGTACTAGTCACAAAAAAGTACGTTTACAAATTGTTTTCATTTGTTTGTGTATAAGTGAAGTGATGAGGTGATTTTTTATGCGCTCTGTTTTCATTACGGCGAACGCGTGTTTGTTCACCGGTATGACTATTTGCAGGTATTCCAGCCATTAGTGACCGCCCGCCAGCTGCATGCATGACAGCGTATGTTTTTGATTATTATTTTTTGGTTGACTATGAACACGCATGAAACATATTTGCGTAAATAAATTTATTTTTTAGAGCTCCTACGGTGCATAGCACTATGGGCGGATTTTTAATAACAACGTCATATGGCTATACACATATATCTTTATAATGCTTTTTATATATATTTTTTCAATCTTTACTTTCAAATATATATATGTATTTATGTATATTTATTTAAGGCCACATAAAAATATTTAATATAAAACTGTATTTAGCAAAATATTTTCACATTCTTACCATATTTAAATTTATATAACTATGCTTTACAGATTTTTGTACTATTATATATTTATAGGTATACATTTAAAGCTAATTTTGACAAAATAAAATAATGAATATAGCTATTAGAACTTAAATATATATAAGTTGTGGTTACAATAACTAAAAAGATAAAATCTGCAAATATAATACTCTTGAAATGTTACTCATACGCACCAGGCCATTGTATGAGAACTCTGATTAAGTATTTAGTGGAAATTACACACGTAATTAAAAAAATTATAATTAGTTAGAAAAATCGATTTAAATTAATCGCATATGATCGAGAATTTTACATAATTATCGTCCAAAATATACGACAGTGACATGTGGTTTGATCCCTTTTCTCACTGCTTTCCATATCATGAAACATTAGCGTAATGTTCTGGAAAACATATACCCTTGTGATAGCCTTATACAGTCAAGCATCCGATGGGGATATTTACGCATAACTAAATATGAGATAGACCATTTAGTGAAAACTTTGCTCCTTTGTTAGCTGCTGTGGCTGCGCACCGAAGAAATAACAACCACATACAGCAACAGCTTAACAGTGAAAAGCTGTTTTAATAGTGAAAAAAATCGGGTTGTGATTTCTTATATATGTATGTAGATAGTGGATATAGGTATGCATGAAAGCTGATGTAACAGTGTTGCCTTAGATAGTATAATTATAAATTAGACTTTAATCGTTTTTGTGGTGGACAAGTAACTGGTTTCGCTATCGTGTGTACAGTTCGTCGCTCCTCTCTTTGAAGCAAGGCACTTCTTATGTGTGTTTGAACTTGGATAAAGCAAGGGCTAACGCCAATAATTGGTTTGAGAAAAGCTCACACCAAAACCCAATACTAATTGCAAAAACAAAACATTCAACTTTTCTAAATTCCTCCTACAAACATTATAATTGCGGATATTAATTATCCGTAATCGCATAATTTGCAAATTGCATGCCACAATTCCACTCAGACGACGGCATATGCTTAACAGATAATCGCACAAATGTAGACAAATCATTTGGCAATAAAACAAAAGCAGACAAAACGCCGCTTAAAAGTCGAACGATATAAATGCGTGCCGAGGAAAGTAAGTCAGAGGTACATATGTGCCAGCTAAGAAGATTTACGAGTTATCATAAGTGCGGAAATACGACATATGTACGAGTATAGCATGCCAAATGGAAAAATTCGTATGATTTTAGACAGAGAGAAGGTAAGAAAAGTAGAAAAAGTATTATTCCATTAGTTTTTCCACTATTTTATTATTAATGTAATTACGATTACTAAGACCAAATTAAGCTGCTGTAAGCTTGTAATGAGTTTGTACGTACAGTGCGTATGAGTAATTTTCAAGCTCAGTAGTGGGAATTAGAGTGCAAATACATATAATCCAATGCCAACCAAGTGTTGTGCACTAATAATAAATAATCGACCAACTGTTTGGCATTAATCTCCTCATTACATTAAATGGATTACTTGTGATTAAATGTATGGAAACATCAACAAAAACATAAGAAAATGGAATATTTCAAACTCACATAGGCATAAATTCGTAGAGGCAGCCACATTACCATAGCATGCAAACGTCTTTGCGTGTGCGCATTTTAGTATGAACAGTTCAATTAATGATAATTTATATGCACTATATATGGTCATAATCTCACAGCATCGGAGGGTACTCAGTAATTACAAGAAGAATTGTGAAGAATTGTGTGTGCGTACACATATAATTCAGTGCGTATATAAGGAAGACCGAAATAAATTCTCATTTATTTACATATCTACTCATTTCCTCAAGCATAGCCACTATTTTATGGTAAGCCAATTTTGATCCTAATTTTGATTAATGCGCTAATTAGCTCCTCCCAATTATATATAACGAGAATTTGCTTATTTTCCCAGTATTCAAATATTTGCGAAAATTCATATCTGGCAGTCCAACAAATAGTTATATTCTCGCAAGAAGTTGCAAAGATTATAATAGTTTATATCCATTTAGTCTTTCAACCGTATATATCGGTTATCGGACGTTGTCTCTGAGCAATGCGTTTGCTCTGAGTTTGATGATTTAAAGCAAGTAGCTGTGTTCAATGTTTTAGATTGATTTAAGTGGCTTCTTATAGGTTAATATATTAAGAATGAAAATCAAAACAGTTAACAACATTCTTTACCGTTATTCTTAGAGTTTTTTTTTTATAACATAGTGCATTACCGTCGTTGATAATTTGTGAACGGATCCCAAACGTTTGCTGGGGTCGATCCAATTATTATAATAATTTAATTTAATGAAAAAATGAGTAAGCATTTTTGATCGTAATTTATTAGAGCATTTTTTCATGAAATCAAAATCTTTATGATTTTTGTATACCATCATGGCCCAATGTTGCTCAACCTTCTGTAGCGCCCATAATAAACGGTGTGGCAACGTGAAATTTTGTTTGTAATCTCTTTTTGGCATTCTTTTATGATCCTAATGGAGAAAAAAATTTTAAGACCACAGGAAAAAAGTCGGGGTCGAAAGGGTTAATCTGTGAGATAATAACTTTGTATAATATGATGCCGAGATTAGATGAAATATGTGCAGAACCTCGATATACTACAAAATTTTTTTCGTTATTCTAGTGAACCTTAGCCTTATATACAGTATACGGTAGACTAACAACAGTGAGCTTCTCATGGAGTGCTTAATATGCAGTGTTTAGTGTTCTTACCATCTCATAACGTTTTTAGACAGGAGTTAATTGATCAATTAACCGGCCTCTTCTCGATTGAAACGCTGATTAAGATCGATTCACCATACAAAATAAAATCTACAATTACTTTTTAATTGAATTTTAATCGACTTGAAAATCAAATGCAACTCTGCGACAAAGACGTACGATATACGTTCTTTGTCTGCGATTAGCTGAATTTTTTGATAAAAAAGCTACGGTAGATGTCGCCGCAAAAAAATATTAATCAGCTGATGAAACTTACCAAATTCTTATGAAAAGCAAAAACAAAAATGTATAACAACTGATCGGTTATCGAGTAGCCGGCAGTATAAAAGACAGAAAAGGTTGTTCTCAATAAAAGTTTTAATTTATCAATTAATTTCGCTGTCTAAAAACGCTATTAGCCTCAACGGATGATTTATGCGAGCATTTATAGCGCATGTTTGAAAGCAAAGCTAAATGTTTGTACTCAGACTTAATGAAATCCTTTTAGCAAAACCCAAACTAATTACACACTACTTCGAAAAGTTAATGTAAAATAATTATTGTATATTCAGCTATATAAATATATGAATGCATATTTCTTATGATGGCTGTATGAGTGTTGGTTTACCGCAAAAGCCGCACGATTCAATAAAATTATTTACGCTAACAGAAATACAAAGTTGTAAGCAAAATGTTAATAGATATTTATTGTTGTTATGAAAAATATTATAAAATTATAATTACAATTGATTGTCTTTAAGCAGAACAAGTATATAGTATGATTACAAACTATTAATGTTTTATCATATTTTTCAACAGACATTTTAGTTACTGCAATTTTTTAAGTACTCATTTTTCAGTTTAACTACTCAAATTGCTTCAATAACTGATTTGACAACCACATAGCATGCGCTTCAAATGAAACGTAAAGCTTTGCAGGAAACTCCAAACTAAGTTAGACACCACCATCGACAGGCGTGAAACCGTCGTTAGCTATTTGCGTGTTTTTGCAAAATCTCAAAATAAAATAGCGTGTAAAAAAACGCAAAAAGCTTTAGCAGTAAAACAATGTAAACTTTTCGTATACAAAAACCAACTTTAAGTGGCGAAGTGGTTTAGCGTCAATGCCTTGGATGTATGCACTCTACTTCATTGCATTATTCTTATGATAGCCACTTTTTGTCTGCGCCACCGCACAGCTGTAGCAATATTGGTGCATGTAGCAAACTACAAAATTACGATGCGGGAAAAAAGTTCCAAGCGGCTTAAAGAGTTAGTAAGTACCTTTATATATATGTATGTATACATATATACTTAGGAGTATAGCTATATGTAGTGGTTCGTCAGATGTTTTATTTTTACAAATCTTTCATTTTTGATAGACAAATTGTTCAAACAAGCGTGAGAAAATTACCCTAAACATCACTTTATATATTGAAAGGTCTTTTCTTTTAATCAGATATATTTACTAGTTATCAGGTGATTGGATAGCTCTTTCAGCATATAACAATGGCGGAACGTGGCAATCCAAAAATTATAATTAATATTTTGCAACAAAAAACCCAAATCTTTCTCCTCTATACCAAATGGTTCAGTACTGAACGAGATACAGGTATCCGTATCTGTGTCCGATAATATGAAAATGTTCTTTTCTGATTCTTGCGCATTGGACGAATATCGAATAATAATGAATAATCTAACTGCAACATGGTCAGGAACTATAACGAAGATATTGAAAATTTGTTCTATTGGGATTTACACAATACTAATGTTATTGACGTAAAAATACATTCCTTAATTAATGTAATTTTTGAAATAAAAATTTTAGCGGACCACCCTGTATCCTGTATCCTGGTGGTAAATATGGCATGCCCAGGCCAATCTCGCTAGAAAAAACAAATTTTCCACGTTGTGCCTGTGAAGCTAAAAATATATATTTGCAGTTGAGTATGGGTTGAAAGGACAATAGGAGAGTGCTAGTGGCCGTTTACAACTTCTGGCTGGTTCTTGGAAAAACCGGCGATGTCAATCCACGACATGGCAATAACAAATTGTATTGCCTGTTGAAAATGAAAAATATTTCACACTGCGTTTTCTTTGCCAATCAACTACTATGTAACCTCTGTAATACTAGTACAGCGCGAACTTTACACTTTAAAGTTGTCAAACGATTTGCATTCCATGAATTGGTTTTCTAACTACACGGCGGTGGAAGTGTTAAGCGTACATATGACAAATTGACTTACGAAGGTAGGTTGAGTGCTTAAGGGTTTTGCGCTTTTTCTTTTTTGTCATCGCACAAGCTGTACTAGTTTTTGCTGCTGCCTTAACACATACTAAAAGGAACTGGTTACCACGTGACCATGCTATTTGTCTTTTTAATTCCTGTCTTCTTATTTTCCATCATAATTACCTTGCTAATATATTTATTTTCAAAGGATTTTCAAAGAGAATTATTTAAAAGTTTTTATTAGTACTATTTTACTTTAAGATGTTCGCTTTAGCTAGCAAAGAAAGCAACGTTTCATGGCTTATCCAACTGAATGGGAATGTTCACAAACAAACTTGTGCAGTCTAAAGTGGAGTATGAGTCGTAGTAACTGCGTTGTTACCAGCATGTGACATTTTTAATTACCTGCATAGTGGCAGTTGTTCAAATACGCTTCAGCAATGTTATAATGTACATTCATTTCTTTGTTCTGTTACTATGTGAGTGTTAACGAGTAGACACACATTCATATTCTCGGATAGTCACGCCGCTAAAATCACTAAAGTCTCACTCATAGAATATCATCGAAGATAGTGAAAGAATGCTTGGATTTATTACACCTGCAATGGGTCCCATTATTTCACTTTATCCAGACCTCAGGGTGGTTCAAAGATGACTCAATAGTGTGAGGGATCACAGTCCCAGTGGTGTCCCAATGGGCCTCCCAAAGGCCTAGGTGCGTCGTTTGAAACCACTTAACCTACCTACCTACTATGTGAGCCTGAGCGTACCCTTACAGAGATGTTAGTGCAATGATATAAATTGCATTCGATACAAATAATTAATGGAAATGTACTACAGTAGGTATTTGATGGCTCATCAATGGGGTCTACTACAGAAAAGGTTTGCGAATAATACAATTCAAGCAGAAAAGGAGTCGACTCATTTTGTATTAAACAGACTAATTATTAAGAACGTGAGAAAAATTATTGAACGAAATCTCTATATACCGGATCTAAAAAAAGGATTTAAGACAATATGCTGCCGATGTGCCAATTTTCACCTTTTTTTTTCAGTGTTGTCAACTCCTATGAGCAAATTAAGTCGACAAGACACATAGGTTTAAAATGTAATTCTATTGTTATGCCTCTAAATATATCCTAAAATATTGACTTTCAGAGTTAAAAAACTTTATAATGTTGCCGGCTACATTAGAGTACACGAATTGAAAAAAATACTAAGGATATGATGCTCTTAGAGCACTGTTCTTCCTGTGTTAATAAACTATATACAATGATATACAACTACAATAACAAATCACAATACTCCATCTTTTTTTTCTTAATTCTCAACAATTATCTTTTAATTATTAAATTCATTTTTGCGTACTCATTACAAATGCTTGCGCATAATGAGCACAAGGTGTAGGGCAAATATGGGTTTCATTACGTCGTCAGCTGCTGTGCGGTCATGCATTTACTTGAGCGAGTTGAACAGCTGTTGTCGTCGTTGCAGCGCCAACTCTTTTAACGCCTCCACCAATTGTGCAGTGACTGTCGTTGTCATTGTGCTTTGAACGTATTTTAGTCGTTATCAGCTTTTACGCTTATTTGATTTTGGTTAAATTTGGGAAGCCATTTTGAGAAATGACTCTTTCAAACATATCCAAATCGTTTTACAAAATTTTTTCACGAGTCTGTCTGGGAACCAGTCTTAATAGAAATAGCAATGCCAGCTTGGAAATCCAACGCAGAATCGCTCTTGCTTACAGGTGCTACTTTGGACTGAGTAGTCAATTGGAAAGTAAAGTCCTCTCTCGACGAACAAAAACCAAACTCTACATGTCCCTCATCATTCCCGTCCTACTTTATGGTGCATAAGCGTAACATAAGCTATAACCGTGTAAGCGGTGCCTAGTCTAGAAGAAGATCTGGCAATATAAAAAGAGTAGGAGGAAATAGTTTTGGGCAAACCATAACAGCCACAACGCCAATTCAAACCACAAAAAATGCTTGAATCGTTGCTGTAGCTAGTGACTGGAGGCGAAGAATGCTGAAACAAGGTGCCTTGCCATACTGCAATTTACATAGTATGTATGTACTGAAGGATGGGACCATGTGTAGAAGTTCACGCAAGTGAGGAAAGTTTTTGATTGTCATTCACTTGGGAGTGGCCAGAAACGATTCTTCTCCACATGGTCCAAGCAGCTCACGACTTCCGGTTTTAGACCAAGTATCCTCTGGGTAGCCAACAGACATCCGTTTGAAGGCGAGCTAAAGTGAGAAGGCGAAGCCCGCTTATGCGGTTGTACGTAGGGTTTGGGACCCACCACATAAAAACACCCCCCAATGAAAAATCTACGAAAGCCTCGGATGAGACACCCCCCTTTTGATGACGACCCCTGCAAACGTTTTAAGGATAATGATATAAGGGCATGCACCTGGAATGTCCGGACCCTTAATTGGGAAGGTGCCTCTGCCCAGCTGGTTGATGTCCTCATACGACTGAAGGCTGACATCACCGCCATCCAAGAAGTGCGATGGACGGGACAAGGACGGAAGAAGGTGGGTCCTTGTGACATCTACTACAGCGGCCACATAAAGGAGCGCAAATTTGGTGTTGGATTTGTGGTGGGAGAGAGACTCCGTCGCAGAACGGAACGTCTTGCCACAATCCGCATCAAAGCGAGGTTCTTCAACATATCGCTGATTTGCGCCCACGCCCCAACGGAAGAGAAGGACGATGTGACCAAAGATGCTTTCTATGAGCGCCTAGAACGCACCTATGAGCGCTGCCCCCGCCACGATGTAAAAGTCGTGCTTGGCGATTTTAACGCCAGGGTGGGTAAAGAAGGTGTCTTTGGCACAACAGTCGGAAAATTCAGCCTCCATTACGAAACATCGCCAAACGGCCTGAGGCTGATCGACTTCGCTGGGGCCCGAAATATGGTCGTCTGTAGTACCAGATTCCAGCATAAGAAAATACATCAAGCTACTTGGCTGTCTCCTGATCGAAACACGCGGAACCAAATCGATCACGTTGTGATAGACGGAAGACATGTCTCCTGTGTGTTAGACGTGCGTGCGCTCCGAGGACCAAATATAGACTCGGACCATTATCTGGTCGCAGCGAAGATACGCACCCGCCTCTGTGCAGCAAAGAACGCCCGTCAACAAACACAAGGAAGGTTCGACGTCGAAAAGCTGCAATCGCAACAGACAGCCACGAAATACTCTACTCGACTTGCACTCCTGCTCTCTGAGAGCACTCATCAGCATCTCGGTATAAGGGAACTGTGGAACGGCATCTCAAACTCACTGCGTACCGCTGCAGCCGAAACAATTGGTTTTCGGCAACGACAAAAAACAAGCGGAGAGAAAACAGACTGCCTACCTCGCAACGTTGCAAACGACCACAACACGTGCGGGATGGGATAGATACCGAGAGCTGAAGAGGGAAGCGAGACGCATCTGCAGACAAAAAAAGAAAGAGGCCGAAATGCGTGAGTACGAAGAGCTTGAGAAGCTGGCAGACAGAGGGAATGCTCGAAAATTTTATGAAAAAATGAAGCGACTTAACGAAGGTTTCAAGACCGGAGCATCCTCATGTAGAGACCAAGATGGTAATCTGGTAACCGATGTCCAGGGCATACTGGGATTATGGAGGGAACACTTCTCCGACCTGCTGAATGGCAGTGAGAGTACAACACCAGGAGATGGCGAACCCGATCCCCCAATCGATGACGATGGAACAGATGTTCCATTACCCGACCATGAAGAAATTCGAATAGCAATTACCCACTTGAAGAACAACAAAGCGGCGGGGGCCGATGGATTACCGGCCGAGCTATTCAAATACGGCGGCGAAGAACTGATAAGGTGCATGCAGCAGCTTCTTTGTAGAATATGGTCGGAAGAAAGCATGCCTGACGATTGGAATCTTAGTGTGCTCTGCCCAATCCATAAAAAGGGAGATCCCACAATCTGCGCCAACTACCGTGGGATCAGCCTCCTAAATATCGCATACAAGGTTCTATCGAGCGTACTGTGTGAAAGACTAAAGCCCACCGTCAACAAACTGATTGGACCTTATCAGTGTGGCTTTAGACCTGGAAAATCAACAACTGACCAGAATCTTGGAGAAGACCCGTGAAAAGAGGATCGACACACACCACCTTTTTGTCGATTTTAAAGCAGCTTTCGACAGCACGAAAAGGAGCTGCCTTTATGCCGCGATGTCTGAATTTGGTATCCCCGCAAAACTAATACGGCTGTGTAAGTTGACGTTGAGCAACACCAAAAGCTCCGTCATGATTGGAAAGGACCTCTCCGAGCCGTTCGATACAAAAACGACGTTTCACACAAGGTAACTCACTATCGTGTGACTTCTTTAACTTGATGCTGAAAAAAATAATACGAGCTGCAGAGCTGGAAACAGAGAGGGTACCATCTTCTACAATAGTGTACAGCTCCTGGCGTACGCCGATGATATTGATATCATCGGAAGCAACAACCGCGCCGTTTGTTCTGCTTTTTCCCGCATGGATAAGGAGGCGAAGCGAATGGGTCTGGAGGTGAATGAGGACAAGACGAAATATCTCCTGTCATCAAGCAAACAGTCGGCGCATTCGCGTCTTGGCTCCCACGTCACTGTTGACAGTCATAACTTCGAGGTCGTAGATAATTTCGTATACCTGGGAACCAGCATCAACAACACGAACAATGTCAGCCTCGAAATCCAGCGCAGAATAACTCTTGCCAACAGGTGCTACTTTGGACTGAGTAGGCAATTGAACAGTAAAGTCCTCTCTCGACGAACCAAAATCAAGCTCTACAAGTCGCTTATCATTCCCGTCCTGCTCTACGGTGCAGAAGCTTGGACGATGTCAACATCAGATGAGACGACACTAGGAGTTTTCGAGAGGAAAATTTTGCGCAAGATTTATGGTCCTAAGAACATTGGCAACGGCGAATACCGCAGACGATGGAACGATGAGCTGTACGAGTTATACGACGACATTGACATAGTTCAGCGAATAAAAAGACAGCGGCTACGCTGGCTAGGTCATGTTGTCCGAATGGACGAAAACACTCCAGCCCTGAAAGTGTTCGATGCAGTACCCGCCGGAGGAAGCCGAGGAAGGGGAAGGCCTCCACTCCGTTGGAGGGACCAGGTGGAGAGCGACCTGGTTACACTTGGGATCTCCAACTGGCGCCGAACTGCGAAGGAGAAAGAGAGATGGCGCACTATCGTCGATTCGGCTATAACCGGCTAAACGGTTGCAACGCCAATCACATACATACATGTACAGTTTATATTTATTTACTTCTGTTAAAGTCTACCTTTTGGTTGCAGCTTAAGGAAAGCGCTGTTGTTGCTAAAGTCGAAGGTATGCAAGGGATTTGGGAAAATAGGAAAACGGAAAAAATTGCATTATAATCACAGTATACCGGAATGCAGCCAATCGAAAGCAGCCACGTTGCTTGAAGTCCCATTTTTAAGCAACTCCAAACGTATGCGGAAATAGTTTTACCATACCAATGTAATTTACAAAAAAATCACGTTGACTTGGTCGTGGACGCTCGCGAAATAGACAATTTGATCAGGGTTGCAGAAGGTTGTACGTGTGCAAAGAATTTTGAGTGGAGCGAGGGAGTGTTCAAATTTAAATAAAAATCTTTTCGCGCCTTTAAATTCACTTTTTATACTCTTAGCACATGTTGAGAGAATAGTTTTGTTCACATAAAGGTTGTTATCTAGAACCATTATATATAAAGTAATCACGGTGACGAATAGAGTTCGACGTAGAAGTGCGTCTTTTAATTTTAATTTTTATATTAAAGGCTGACCAATTTTCTCAGTCGGAAATATCGCCAAAAAATGCCCTCGCTTTATACCTATATTTCACACGCTCTCACATTCCACTATTTCGAATTTTGTGCAAACTTTTTCATTGACCAACGAGCGACCAACCAAATGAAACATGACTTTAGGCAACAAACGCTTGAAATACATACGAAAGTAATTTTAAAATAGCTTTAAGCATTATTGCGGTTAATTGTTTTCAGCAAGCTCGGCAAAACTAAAATAAAACTTCTAAAAAATAATATTAAAACAAAAACTATAAGTAAAGTGTGCAGGTACCATTAGCACTTGGGGCAATAAATTACACTTCATTGCACTTTTCGATTACTAAAGCATACGCTATTTCACATTCAACTATTTTTTACCTATCGAGAGTAAAATCCCAGATAAAATTAAGCGTGAAAATCAAAACAAGCAGAAAAATACTAACATACCTACACCTATAAAAAATCGCAAAAAAAGTTTTCAGACCTTGGAACCATTCGCTTGCATAACCGACGCTTGCACCAATAACAATGAATCGCTCTAAGGGTGCGTCTGAAAATGGTGTGGGTTTTCACATTTGTAAAGTTTATTAATATTGTTGTTCATATATTAAATTTTTACTCATTTTGAATTATATTTCCAATTTAGTTAAATTTTAATCAATATTTTCATTACACTGAGTATGAGTATTTGCTCATATATTATATATGAGGAAAATGTTTTTTTAATTGCATTTCCCGTTATAAACCGCTGGAATTTTAATTGCTTAACCACAAGTAGTTATATGTGAGCTTATTAAAACTGACGCAGAACAACAAAAAGTATTATCATAATAATAGTTAATGTGCGTATTAATAGCAACCACATAATTAAACTCTATTAAAACATAATGATGGAGGCGAACTCAAGGTTTATTAGTTGAAGTATATGATAACTGATACAGGCAGAATATGCAGAAATAATGGAATAACCCTCTCCAACATGAAAATCAACCCCTTAAGATAAAAAACTGAAAATCGGTGTGAGCACTTATTTGACATCACTAAATATAATAAGGGAGTCTCAGAGTATTAGTATCTCTGGGATCTCAGAGTATTACAATTCACGTAACTAAATTAATACATTTTTTCGTTAATTTAAAGTTATTGTATTCAAAAATATTCACTTTAACGTAATTCATTCATTCATTAGCTTTTGCAAAAATGTATTAATATATACTACTTATGCAAATGTTAATTCCTTCTTACTGTGGCAGTGCCTGTGATCTGGACAATTCACATCAATATATTATTCTGAGTCCTTTTCCCACCGCCGCGACGATGATCTTTGTCAGTGCGTTATAAATTCAGAACCGCTTCCAACTGTCTTGACTTGATTGTCATCTAGAGGTGTATTGGACCCTTCATAAACAATATGCCACTTTTCCCACATAAAAAGTAGACTTTTATTCTCCAAGGACATAATTTGCTGGTCCACATTCTTCTCTAATTATAATGGGCAACTTCAAATGCAGTGCCATTGTAGGTTATTGCAATAGACTCCGCAGGGTATATCTTCTTAATCACACCATCAACCCCATCATCCACATCTTTTATACAGCTGAACTTCCATAACTCGAACTCTTGAATTGCCAATCGAAGACGAATTCCATACAAATTACCTTCCGTAACTCGAAGTCTCTCTCGAACTCGAAGTTCTTTTGTGGATCATGGCGATTCGACTGTATATTAATTTTCAATATCAGATTCTTTCAAAGGATTCCAGTATTTCTTCTTTACTAATTTTATGTCAAGGAGTCATTTCGAAACAAATTCTATAAAACGAGGAAAATATTAAAGCGATCGGTTACAAAGGAAAAAGTACCCGTTGAGTAATCAGTTGAGTTTTAAGGGACACAATAAGTAATTAACACATTTTATATATAATTCATTATAATGTTATCGAATTCAATTAAAAGGAGGCTTCAAAGACAATAAAATTCTAAACACAAATATATGAACCACCATTTCTCGAATGTCCCTAACACCCGGAAAGCTAATGACTGCACGTAATACATTATGTAAGTATACTGTTTACGCAAGCAACACGCGGTTATTGTACATTCCACTTTTGGCGTTGTTCGTAGCAGGCGGCATTACGACAAATGCGAGAGCATCTAAAAACACTCGCGTAAAAAGTACCATAGTTTCTATAGAATTGTATTCCTTGATATTTTCTAGCTAAAAGCTGTGTTCTTGTTGTATCTTCACGTCTTCTACTTGCCAGTAATATTCTACGTTGCTACGTTCTTTTTCAGTGCCATCGTAAAATTTTATGTATTTGATAACGTGCTAGGAGTGACGCCATTACTTGCACTTTCGTGCTCTCATCCGGGTACTGTGAAATTTCAAGTTCTCATAACCATACCAACAAACACTTTACGAAATATAGTGGGCAATTACGAGGCGCCATATACACTTGCAACGCACACACTCAGGTAAGTAGTAATGTCTTGTAAAGCCAGTTTCTGAAGCTGGTACTATAGTATGGCACCTTTTATTATTTTCAACTGATTTCAATATTTCTATATTCCACTTTTACTACTTGTTAGACATTTTTAAGCTTCATTACGATATTTGTACGTTTATTGTCTCAAATATTTGTTTAGTTTTGTGGTCTGCATCACGCACACAAATAATTTTCGACTATCCCTTTATTAGCTTGTGCTTTTGCTACTTTATCTTGAGCTACTATATCAAGGAAACTTTGTAGAGTCGTTTCCTTTAGGTACTACCTTATACAGTCCAAAAAATGGAGGAAATCTGATTATAACCACGCCCACCTCCCATACAAAGGTTATGTTGAAAGTTACTAAAATGCTTTAATTTAGTAAGGAAAGCCACCATAAACCTTTAATTTCATTATAAAGATTGTACGGAAGGCCTGCACTCAAAATGGTATACAAAATTTTAAATGGGCGTGGTTCAGCCCATTTATGTGTCCAAAACCATATCTCCGAAACTACTCGACCAATTTCAATGAAATTCGGTTTATAATATATCTTCCTAGCTTCCCAATGATATGTTGTAAAAATAGTCCAAATCGGATTACAAGCACGCCTACTTCTTATATACCACAACTTTGAAGTCGATCTGAATCGTGTACTTTACAATATATAAAGTAAGCACTAGTGAATATATCGGAACAGAACTTTGCAAACATATTGCATTTAAAGAGTGGCATCGCCCTTCTCAAAATCGGTCCATAAGTTTTCAAGACCCTATATATCGAATATGAGGACCTCGGTGCTTCTAACAAATTTTTACCGAAAATCTAGGTAAGTCTCTCAGATATTTTGAAGAAATTCAGAGGAAATATTTTTCTTCTTCCCCTATCTCCCATATACTTAATATTAGGTTTTCATTCTTTCAATGAACTGTATACCATATCTATGCCGAATATGTGAGTCAAATTGCTTGTTATATTAATAAAATTAAATAAATAAATTGTGAGAGTATAAAATGTTTGGTGACAACCTTTCCTTACTTGTTTGTACATTCTTCGTTATTCTCTTTTCGAGAATACACAATCAAATTCTTTATCTTGTGGGAAGCATTCGCACTGATACCTAAATTATGAATTTGATTAAAAATGTTTTTTTCCTTCAAGTTGTATTTTTACCATTGGCTCCTAATGTAGACAATTCTATAAGTTACACCATTAACTACTGCTTAAAGGGCTATACGAGTGTGACACTTTCAAAAAATCAATTTTTTGCTTATTCAATAGTTAAACTTTCGAAAATTCTGTGAAAGCGCTAAGGTAACTTGAATATATTTTTGAATGGCAGCGTTCTAAAGAGCGACCGCTCGCAGGTATAATCCTCTATAGTTTTCGCGTTTTACCCGAAACAATAATTTTCAAAATTGCTGAGATCATAACTCATCGAGAAATTTACTGATCGACTTTAAATTGAAAATGAGTATTCTTGAATATATTTACAACACAATGACTTACGATTTTTTTGATTGGTTGGAAATGGTCAATTTGGCATTAAAGAAAAGAAAACAAAACGACACTTTTTTCCAGATCTACGCCATTTTGTTAATTTTTTATATCAATTTTAGGCATCGCCATTGCACAGTGATTCCCCCTATAGACCAAAACCCAAAAAATCTTTAGCCCAATATTTTGACAAAATGTAAACGAATTGTCTCTAAAATTACCAAAATTGTATATGGTTAAACAGTTTTATTTGAAAGTCTAACGGGACTTTCTAAAAATAGATGATTACGTGAGTACATGTTCATTTTAACCCTGCATAACCAATCATATTTTTTATGCGTTATAACCAATGTTAGTCGATTCGACTAATGTACCCTAAAAATCGATTCTATGGAACCGGTTCTTCATTAAATATTATTAAAAATATCAAAAGAAGAAAATAATACAGTTTTTTGTTTTTAAAAATAAAAAATCATTCATATTTAGTTTATTTTTGATTAATTTTGGTATAAAATTACTTGCTACTCTTATTCAGTCTTAGTAGTATCACATGGTACTAAGAAAAAAACAAAAAAATAGAACATAACTTAAAAACATAAAAGGCTTTCTGCCGTTATAAAATTAAAGCATTACTTTAAGTAACTAAACTAGAAAAAAACTTTTAAATCATTATTTTGCACAGAAGGCACAAAGCTCAACTTTGTGCTCACCACAGGTACTTTTGCCGCATTTTGTGCATACTGTCTTCGTCATGCGGGGTTTTTGATATGGGCAGAAGGCGCAAATTTCGTCCATTTGTGTTTATTCTTCCCACGTAAAATGTTTTTTGAAAAAGGTATAATATTTTTGTGAGTCGGTTGAGTAGGACTATTACTGCTTTCTTCATCGCTGCCTTCCAGATTGTGATCACTGCCTTCATAACCATCACTATCTACTGCTTCATCTGACGAACTTCCCTGCATCATTTCTTCGGATGGACTTGGTGCGTACTCGCTTTCGGAAGCACTGAAATCTTCTTCTTCATCATCGGAAAGATCCAAAATTCTCTCAATTTCATCGTCAGATATTCTATGTGCAGCCATATTACTGGCTAAAAAAAGTTGCACTAAACCCAATGTTAGTCGTAACGACTACCTTACTTTTACAAACACATACATACCCTTCAGCTAATCCACACAACCTGACTGTGTTCATCGGCAGTAGCTTTGCAACTGAATCAACTGTCACAATATAAAATGAGAGGACGATAGATAAAAAGAAAAAAAAATTGCGAGAGCAAAAAGAAACAATGTTAGTCGAAAAGACTAACATTGGTTAGCCAGGGTTAACAGTGCTGATGCTTACTTCTCATCTAAAGGGGAAATTCAAAGGGGTCTGTCGAATACTTACGTTCCTGAATTTAAATGATTTTAAGTGTATCTTTAAGTGAAAGGTATTAATTTTATGTTCCAATAAAAATATACTTTTCTTTACATTTTTTTTTTTTGGATATTTTGTATGCATCTTTATTACGTTAAGTTAAAGTTTTAATTTTAGTTGGGAAACACAACTCCTCTGATTTTATATCCAGTGCATTTATAGGTGTCTTAAGTTAATATAAATGTTAAAGTTTGCTGCAGAAATTTGCAGATATATGTATAATCTACAATATACTAAAGCCATATTTTTTTCTTCAAGGTCAAATTTGCCTTGTAAAGTGCTTAGTCTAACCATAAATAAAGTTATGAAAACAAAATATGGTACAAAGGATCACTATTTGATACAATTGTTTAGGGTAAGTATGCGTGGCCGCGCACATTTATGTTTTTTGTGCATATCTTACAAACTGCTAAATTAACCAAATTTTCTGAAGTCATCTCCCTTAAGTACTTGATTATACAACAAGAAAATGGATAAAATCGGATTATAACCAAGTCCATCTACCATCCCAAATGTTACATTGAAAACTATTAAATGTGCTTTAATTCTGTAATAAAAAACACCAGAAACCTTAAATTATATATAAAGATGGTACGGAAAAGCTGCATTTAACTTAGCATAAAAAATGGACAATGGGCGTGGCGACATCCACTTAAGTACCATATCTCATTAACTACTCGACCCATTTCAACGAAATTCGGTTCATAATATTTTGCCTCCCAAAACTACAGTTTGATAATTGGCGAAATCGGTTTACAACATTTACACTACAATTTTGAAGTCCATCCGATGCAAATACTACATTTAGAGTGTGGCATCGCCGGTGTAAAAATCGCTGAAATCGAACAATAACATTTCAAGCCCCCAGATATAGAACACGAAGGCCTCAGTGTTAATTGTTAATCTGTATATATATGTATAGAACTAACTGTCTTATTAAGAATCTGTATATGTATATATGTGAAGAAGTGTCGGTGGGCGTGAACTACGCCTTTCTCTCAACCTTGAGGTGGTATTAAGCATAAATTTGTTTGCAGTTAGCTGTTAACATCCAGCATAAGTCGCTATCCATTGAAACTGACTGGTTGTGGTTAGACTTGCGCCCCATTTTCCCTGCGTACAAGCATGCTATGGTCATTAAAGTAAATAGCAACATAAAATGTATGCACATAAACCCGTATGAAATGCAAAAAATGTATTTGTTGCATGCCAGTAGTAACTTTTAACAGGCTAACTGGCTACTAATTTTGATGTGGCACATTTTGAGTGCAAACATATGTTTGTGTGACGCATTGTGGGAGCGTGTGCGCCGTTGGCAGGCCATTAATAACATGTATTTAACGCATGCTAGCAATCTAAAGTCCGTTAGTTAACATGATAGAATACTGTTGGCAGTCATAGAGTTTTGGCAAACATTTTCATTCAATATGGAGTGTTTGATATTTATGGCTTATGTAAATTAAAAGTGTAGAAGTCTTCAAACTTCCTCGATAAAGCTAAATATAATATTTATCAATATTTTAATTTATTTATTTGGCAAGAAAATAGAAACCAAATACATATAAATGTTACGAAATTTTCTTTTTCTTGTAATGGGATATTATATATGAGAGGAAATTGGATAAATACATTATCTTATTTTCCATTTATCCATTAATGAATTTCGACAAAGCCTTTAATTAGCTTTGATTTACAATGCCCTTCAATGAAACATAATGAATGAAATATATATATTTAATAATACATTCCAATGCAAATCCGTAGAAATATAGTTGAAAGGTCTTATAAATTCGTAGCGACAACACTCAATCAGTAGAAATAAAACGAATCAATCAGTAGAAAGGGAAACGAATCTGCGCATTTCGACTAGTTGCGTTAGAAAGCAAACATACACCTTTCATTCCTTCCATCTTGATTTACTCTGCTCCTTGGTGGTGCGCGCCTAAAAGCATGCTTAGCATACAAATAATTCGATATTTTATGCATGGCATTCTTTGTATAAACAAAGTTTTCACAGCTTAAAAGTTGCAAAAAATCAAATGAGGAGGAAAATGCAAAAAAGTTAAAATACTGAAATGAAAACAATTTTTTCTAATGTACTCTAAACAAATACACACTAATATTTTTATGCTGACTCGGTTTTGTGCGCGATTTAGCACCTGGCGGCACAAGGCCACGCTTTTGCAACTTTCACCAGTGTCAGAAAGTGTCATTGCAATACCATCTACTCATGTACTTACGAGTGACCCGATACACATGAAATCCTCACTTTATGGCATATAAATATAGATTTGTGATAGGTGAATGGAAGTAATTTTATGATTAGTAAAAACGAACAGTTTAGCTAACATTAAACCTTACTACACTGTAAGTGTGACATCAGACGCTGACTGTAATAACAACTTGATGAAGGTTACATCGCGCCAAACAGTTATTTCGTTCGAGCCATTTTTTCCAACCATGCCAGCACGTTCTAGAAATTTGGTAATAGCTGTTTACGCGCCCTTAAGTATGTAAAAAGGTGTAAATAATGTGTAAAGTAGATTTGCTCGCTATCTTATACTCTTACTCTTACGTATCCTAAGAAATTTTTTTTTTTTTAACGCGGTTATACTGGTTATTTTTTTTTTGTTTGTTGTTATGTTGCTAGTTGCAAACTTCTTATGTGAAAGAATTTTTACATTTACTTATTTTTTATTTCAATCTAATTTCGCTTCATATTCAACTTCAACTTAGTTTGTTATATTTCATTTTTACTTTTATTGCCTTAAATAACTGGTTCGTAACAATTTGTCAACAATTATTTATTTTGAAAAAGAAAAAATCAAAATTAAATAACCGAAAATAGCTTTCGGCAAAAATTTTTAGAGTTGAGGGACCTGCGATTTATATAAAGAGTTCATAATGTTGAGTTTTGCTTCAACATATTTTTAGTTTGGTCAGGGAGAGAAAAATTCAACAGTTTACCACTACTTGTAAATGTCTCGTCATTATTCCATTTGTCAGTACATATAGGCTGCAATTTTAAATTTAATTCTGTACACCTATTGGCGTAGTTTTGATACTTACTAAAAATTAATTTGATCCTTTACATGCATAATCCTTGTGATTTGTAGGGATGCAGAATCTGTTGTTGAAAACCTACTACAGGTAGGAGAGGCAACAATCATCTGTCTGGGATCTAACAACAGCCAACAACCTGTGTGGGAATTCAATATCTAATTAAAATCACTATATTCATAAATCCAGAATATATCCTCTGCTTAATCAAGAGCGAAATAAAAGGGGTTTCAATAGAATACAAAAATGGTTTGGGTTACCATTGAAGTATGTCATTATATAAGCGGCCAATTGACCAAACCGTATTATTTTTCGGGATGAAATGGTAACTCATGGAGTAAGTATAGATTGCTGCCTGACCAATAACGCATATTTTCTTATTGACGAAACCATACAGCCAAAAATGAGGCGACAATAAATTGGACGTAGCGCTCTTATAGTTGAAGCCACTGACTCCGAATTTCGGTAGCAAATTTTAATAATTTCGACTCGTTGTTGGATCGTATATCATTCTATGATGAAATGGTAAACCTTACTGATGAAAACTTATAAAAGAAAACAATTTTCCTCTGGCAGCAACTGTACTTTAATGATTAAGGAAATTTTTATTTTTTTAATATTTATTTACTAATCAACTTTATTATTGTCTCCTTTCAGAAAGTATTCATTTAATATTACGCACTTATGTCAGCGCTTCTTCCGATCGTCGAAACACTTCTCAAACACGAGTTTTGAGATAGTCTTTGGCCCTATTCGTTTTAGTGATTTTTCGTCTTCTAGAAAAAAGTCCCTCAGAGTCATGTCAGGCGAATATGGAGGCTGGGGCATCGTTACGATAAAGTAACGAAATGTGTAACAAAGTTTAAAATCTTAGCTGTTTCTACATACAAAGTAAGCAATGAATATTGATAGTAGAGTTAAAATTTTTAACGAGATTTTAGGGAAATGCGTGAAGACACAAACAGTGAAAGCTCACGGCTTTTTCGAAACTTTTGCTTTAGACAACTATTTCAAAATGAACTACCATGTAAAAACGTACATAGACAGCTGTGGAATATTGAAAGTGTTCCCTATTTTTTTTCTTTCTATCTTTTCTGTGACTTCCGTATCTCTCTCTTATCGTATTGCACCTGAGTGCTTGAGCCAGCTCTTTATTTTCTTACAAAAAATTTTTTTTTTTCCATTTTATGAACATTGTAAACATTTCCTCCTAACAACTTGTATGCGAATAACCCTTTCGAATATAGAAATAGATAAATGTAGAACTTCTTTCAATAACTATTTAGCTAATTGTAAAAATAATTTCTTGAAATATGACTAGGAACAAACATACTTCTTAAAAACATTTTCAGCAACATTCAAAGTTTCGTATTTCGGGCAAAGAGTATGGAGC
Source organism: Zeugodacus tau (assembly GCA_031772095.1). Taxonomy (NCBI): domain Eukaryota; kingdom Metazoa; phylum Arthropoda; class Insecta; order Diptera; family Tephritidae; genus Zeugodacus; species Zeugodacus tau. Next base: position 20,109,749 of record CM062651.1, read on the forward strand.
TGTCATCAATTATGGAGTCGGTGTCATAGCAGCTGTGCGATTGGCATCGTGCGACAATTTAATTACCTGCAAAATGGCAGTTGTTAAAATACGCTTCAGTAATTTTACGAAACATGTTTCACCTACATACATATACTACAGCTCCTTTCCTTGTTTTTCACAATTGTCATTTAATTATTAAATTCAGTTACGAGTGCTCTGGAGACATACTTGCTGATAATGAGCATCAGGTGTTGGGCATGGGTATGGTACACAGCGTCGTAAGTTGCATTGCGTTAGTTCAGATATTGTATTTCGGTAGGTTGAACAGCTGTTGTCGTCGGTGCTAATGCTGAAGGCGTTACCAGTTGGCACTGTTCACATTTTGTAATGACAGCGTTTTTAACGCCTACACTATTTAATATTCAATTGTGCACTGACTATCGTTATCAGCACTTAGCATTGCAGTCGTTATCATCGTTTACGCTTATTTGCGTCTGTTAAATATAAATATATTTAATTTTCACAATTTTGTTAGTCTTGTACAAATGACATTATATTAATATACATTCATTTGCGGATGCATTTACAAATACACATTATTCTAAGATGTCGCGGCGTATATAAAATGAAAGAACGATTCTGCTGCAATTTCACGTTCGATATTCGTAAGAAGTTCATCAATCGTCGCTGGGTTTTTGGCATAGACCTTAGATTTGACGTAGCCCCATAGGAAATTCGCTGTGTAGCTTGTGGCGCCGTCCTTTTGGAATCACATATTATCCACGTTCATATCATTCAATTCGGGCCAAAAATATTCGGATATCACCATTCACCAATGCTCCGACGGCCCATAAACGGCACCAAACCGTAATTTTCGCGATGAAATGGTGATTCATGGAGTACGTGTGGCTTGCTGCCTGACCAATAACGCATATTTTTTCTTATTGACGAAGCCATTCAACCAGAAATTAGCCTCATCGTTGAAAATGATTTTTTTATGTAACTCCGAATCATTAGCAAGTTGCTGCTCAGCCCAATTCACGAACATACGACGATTCTTGTGGTCAAGCGGCTTCAGTTCTTGCGTCAATTCAATCTTGTAAGAATGTAGGCCAAGATCTTTTCACAAAACTCGCCACCACGACGTCACAGAAATACCCAACGTTTGAGAAGGACGTGTGAGACTGATTGTGATTTGCGTCGTTTGCTGTCCCTACTTTTGTAGCGTCTCTTTTGAAAAACCCTTCACATATTGACAAACCAAGCGTCAGTGTTTAGTACGAATTAATCAAATTGCTGCTATTCATTTGTGTGACATGTGAAGACATCAATCGCTGATATGATGACAGGTCGATGGAAAATGTATTATGCGATTATGATCAAGGTTGATCTAGATATACGCTTAAAGGCCATGGCTATGCATATGACTGCATACATACATCGAGAAAGTAGGGCTTCAGAAACACATATATGAATGTTATTATTCATAATTTTATTAATGTACTCGATTGTGCGAGTTAAAAAGGTTTATTATCGGCTTTATTGAAACATCAGAGTATACATTAATTTCAATTAATAAATATATTTTCATGTATTTATATACATACGTGCACAAACATTTATGAATATTTCCATCATAAAAGCATGTCTAGGATATGCTAATAACGCTGACATGGCTGTTATGTTTATAATTTAAACGATTTTATGTACTTATATGTAACCTATTTAATACTATTACATGTATATAAGTGTATACTTATGAGCTTATGAGTTTTACCCAAGGCTACTTTATGTCAACATATGAGTATTTCACAATTCCCATGCACCTCATTGTTGATTGTAATACTTTACTCCCATCCTTATCTTTTCATACAAATTCAACAGACATTGTGTCCAAATAATATTTAATATTCGTGTAAATGCGAAGTATTTCATACACAATCGCGATTTACACCTTTTATGTGAACATTAAAACCTGATAGCTTGCTTCATATTCACAGTTTCATACACGTTCACGCTTGCAGTGAAATAAAAAATATCAGTGCTCCTTCCCTTGAAAGCAGATTGGCCTTTCATTTCATTTACACCTAATTTTTTTTCTTCATTTCATCCAGTTGTCCGAATTATATTATATTTATTTAAAAGCTGATTAGTGTCCTTATTTCCATTTGACCAGTTTCATTTTCCGTCAACTCTTGTTTTTACTTTTTTTCTGTACTTTTATTATCTTCGGTACTTCATTCAGAAATTTTATTTCAACTCTGCTCCGTATTCCAGCATTATTACATAGTAAACACTTAAAATTCTACTGCTAGCTGGGTTTATTATTAGGATTATGATTCTAACAATACTTCATCTCTTTTTTTGCTTTTTCAACGCTTTTATATTTGCGTTATGATTATCTTGACTTATCTCATGAATTCTTTGTTTCACTAAAACTTATTTTATTGTTGATTTGCTAATTGTCAGCAGTTATAGCTGACAAGGATGCGAAATTAAACCTTCGGTGCTTTTCTTTTTATGGTATTTACGGTTTTATAACTATGGTAGCGAACGAGCGTAATTTATGAATTGTTATCGCGTTAATAAATTTACTTTTTCTTATGAAGAAGAAGTATATTGTACAGCTGGACATTTAGTGAAAATTTATTTATATTGAGATAAAATGAACAAGAAAAAATTAGTTATAAAAAGGAGCAAAATAATTTTACACACAAGAAGGTATATGTGAAATCCATAACTATTTTCTGAACAACACACATTGACATGAATTAAATTTATTAAACCCCTGTCACTACATATATTTATATGTACCAGTATATACATACGTCTTACAACATAAACGTATAGTATATTCAGACGGCTATGCCATGCATGATTTAGCAGGTAATAGAATCGGTGAACCGTTACAACATTGTCAAGCATCATTGAATAGCCACTAAACTAAGCGAATAATACTGAATAGCACTAACATATATCTACGCGTATATTCATGCCGATATGCACTGGACACATTTTGAAACAAATGCTGGAGGGACTTTTGAGGTTACATGTGCATGACATTTACACATCAGTACTGATTAGCTGACGGCAGACTAAGATACTTAAAACCTTTGTTTTTACCACACTTTACAGCAAGCAAGGTCGTATGTCAACAACAAACGAATGCAAACCCCGAAAAAACTGTTGCCTCATTGAAAATCACACATCTAAACAAAAACATCCATTATAGTGTGCTGGAAATGGATAACATATTCTGAAAACTTGAGTGAACGAATGAGCTGTCTCATGTGATCGGAAAAATCGATGAAAAAGTAAGAAAAGTGAAAATAAGATCTTATTAGAGGTTATGATATAAACAACTAGATAGATCTGAGACATAAAACAAGTGAAGAATTAACATCAAATATTGTTGTATAATAGTTGCTGCTTTATATACCTTTAAAATTCTGCCCGCGTCTAAAACTGTGGGAATTACTTGCTTCCTTTGGATAGTTTCGGAAGCAGAATGAACTCACTCCGAAAACTATACCCTAGCCATGGTAAAAATGAATAAAAATTCACTTATCGTTCAGTCTAACACATACGAACTGGCATACATATGTCTGCGAGGGTAAGAAAAACGTGCGTATAACTTTTTTTATACTCTTTCACATAAATTTGATTGTACAACCGTAACTTTTATTATATTGTCTTTTCCATGTTCCTTCGGTTTTTATGTCAACTATGAACACTTCTTGAATAACAGCTCCCTTGGTAGTACTTAAAATGTGAGGTTTGAAAAAAAGGAAACAGATAACACCTTTAATCGGTTTTTGTATAAAAACATATTGGTAGGCGTCGGTTTTATTACTTACAACAAACTGAAATACATTACTAGTAAAGGAGATAACCCTAAGCGCACCTATATATATTTTTTTTTATTTGAGAGCACATAGTAAAAGTGTCATCAATAAAGGGGTCAAACGTGGATTAATTAAAATAGTGTCAAACGTACAAATTAAGCAATAAAAATTCAATTTCCAAAGCACGTGTGCAAAAGGTAAGTTTAATTGTCACCAGGAATGCAAATCAGGCATCAAATAGAAAAACTAAAGTTTTGGGCAAAAAACCAAGTGCAATAAAGTGATTTTATAATCGAAAAGCAAACATATTCACAGCAAAAGTGTTCGAGTGTTCTACTGAGAGTAAATACAGTGTCCATTCACCCAACGACTTAACCCTCAAGCAAAGTATTTGCACTAAACTAAATGTCGGCAGCTCGCAGAAAGTGTATTGAAACTTAAAAAGTATAACTTTTAGTCAAGCACTTGCCCTCAATCGCTGTTATTAATGCGCTCCCAAAGTGTCATATATTATTCGTGTTCTGCAATGTAGACATTTTTATGTGTGTGCTTTCACTGTTTGCCTTATGAGCTCGTGCTATTATGATTTGCCGTGTACCAAAAAAGAGAGCGTGGAGTCCCTACGCGCGGATGAAGTTATACTTCTTAGTGATATTCCAAGAAATGCATATCATTTTGTATGAAAGAAAACTAGCGAGAGACACTTTCTTAAATTCACATTTTATAAATTTATTATGCACATTTTATAAACCAAAGTCCAAATTAATTATCATTTCTGGGTTCTGACGGATTGATATCTATAATATTTACAATTGATATTAGTTCAAGAGCACATCACATAACAAAAACGTTGATGGATCAACACACGAAGAAGGTCCAGCAATCGTTGATGGATCAATGCACGTAGAAGGTCCACCAATCATTGATGAATCAACATTGATCGGAGGTCCAGCCGTCATTAATCTATGAACATGCGTTGAAGGCCCAGCAGTTATCGGTGAATTGACGATCGTTGATTCATCAGTAGTTATAGATGCTCCCGCAGAGATTGATGGAACAGCAGACGTTGAATATTTGTTAAGCGCTCGGTAGTCTCTCTGATATTCCGCAGTTGTTTTCCACTTCCCCGATTGACTGCCAGCTATCATTTCCAATTTCTCCTTTTCCCGCTCGGCTTTCTTTCGTGCTCTGAATTCACGATAATGTTGTGCTCTTTTCCCTTCTCTTGAAACACGGGCTGCACTGTCTTTTTCCGCTGTAAAATCAATTTAAAATCAAACCATTAAAAATTTTGCCAATCCAATTGATATTAGTTTCAAGAGCACAAATCATTTGAATCACTATTCACTGTGTACTAATACTACAAATAGGTCAATATTATATAGAAGACGAATTAATTAGTAAATAAACACTGTCTACAGAAATGATGCTGTGAAGTCTTACCTTTTCATCGGAGAGTATTTCAACCAAAAGCAGAGAATGTAGAATATAGAATGTGTGGCTAATAACCAGACTGGACTCTGTAAAGCTTGATGTGTCGAAAAATTGATGGCCGGCTGCGCGACGCTACTTTGCGTTGTTGGTAGAAAAACGGCTTATTGTAAATATGTATCAATATGAAACATATCGACATACATTTTTTGCGCTTGTTGTTTTTGTAGAACATTACTTTTGATTTTTGGTGGTTGACAAACTTAGGTGCATGCATATACAAATGTAAGTTTGTGTGTTTGTTCAATGACATATAAACATGTACATATGTATGTTTATGCATAATGTTGCTGTTGCGCAACAATTCTCGCAACTGTTCCGAACTCGTATAAGAAGTATAACTTCAAAAAAATTATTATAATGTCATTCGATATTAAAAAGTAGATTAAGTGGCTACTACTTTTTATTTACTTAGTAGTAAGTTCTGTGCACTTTTCTTATACGTTTATTATTTGAAATGGAATTTTAATACTACCCAAAAAAATTATCTATATTCTACTATTACATAGAGGAAAGATTTGTATTAAATAAACTCAAAAACTACTGCGCCGATTTTAAAAACTCTTTCACCATTTGAAAGCTACATTCACCCCGAGTATCATAGGTTATATTTATTACTAGAATCTCAACTTTCTAGAAATAATTACCACATGAGGGTATCAAAAATACTCCGTGATGGAGAAACTTAATATGAAACTGAAAATCGTCTTGCAAGTCATTATCTTCGCATCGCAATCGCTTGCCAAAGACTAAAGGTCGTAATCAAGTTTTAGCTCATTACAAATAAAACTTCATGTTGGAATTTTCCTCATTTTACTTTTTTAAAATGAACCCACGCAAGAAACGGCAAAGTACATCCATATGCATGGGAGAGTGTGTATAAATGTGTAAAAACTTACAGTGTTGGAAATATTTGTTTAAATCCGTGCGAAGCTGGAGCGGTCTGCTAGTGTATATATAAATGTAAACGCAAAATGTGCAAAAATTAAAACAAAAGTAAATAAACGATGAAAGTCAATAATCGTAAAATTTTATAAAATGTATTCACTCATTTTATTAAGTCAAATTAGTTTAAGTGGAGCTGCTCTGCTTAATGTTCATATTTCTTTACTTGCAAATGCTGTCTTATTTTAACTTAGAAACACTTAACAACATATGCTAAAAGAACATATGCTTAAGCTAAATATTTTATACACCATTAAATTAAGAGAAAAATGTAGCTTATATCACTATTTTGAATTTTTTAGTAACTAAATCCTGTAATTAACGATAATTAGTTAAAAAATCTTTTTTTCGAACTTCGAAACAAAATCTTTTGATTTTGGAAGCTAACTTCGAAAAACAAAAAATGCAATTTTTTTACTTTTGTCTCAATCTTCCGAAAAATGATTAAGAGTGGTTCAAAAGACACCATGGCTAAGCCAACCGGCGGAAGACCTGTGACGACGAATACCGATCAAATCAAGGAAAACATCGAGTTAGATCGGCATGTGGCATCTCGTGACATCGCCCTGGAGATGGGAGTTAATCACCAAACCATTTTAAACCATCTGCAGAAGTCTTCATACACAAAAAGCTTGATGTTTGGGTGTCGCATGATTTGACGCAAAAAACCTTCTGGACCGAATTAACGCCTGCGGTATGCTGCTGAAACGGAAGGAAGTCGGGCCATTTTTGAAGCGGATGGTAACTGGCGACGAAAAATGGATCACATACGACAATATCAAGCGAAAAGGTCGTGGTCGAAGGACGTCGTCCTAAACAGTGGCCAACCGGGATTGACGGACGATTGAAAGCCTTTACTGTGTGTTTTGTGGGATTGAAAGGGAATCATCCACTATAAGCTGCTCCCACATGGCCAGACACTTAATTCTACCATTCTACCATCTACATTTGAACAACTGGACCGCTTGAAGCAGGCGATCGGCCAGAAGCGTCCAGAATTGACCAACAGGAAGAGTGTAGTGGTCCACCAAGACAACGCCAGACCACACACTTCGTTGATGATTTGTCAGAAGCTACGGAGGTCGGATGGGAGGTTTTATCGCATAGCGCCAAGTGATTACCACCTGTTCCTGTCCACGAACGCCATTGGTGGTGTAAAGTTGAACTCAAAAGAGGCATGTGAAAAGTGGCAGTCCAAGTTCTTCGCAAATTCGAATTTCTAAATGTTGCATATAGACAAAAGAACACAAGTAAGGAAGGGCTAAGTTCGGGTATAACCGAACATTTTATACTCTCGCAATTTATTTATTTAACATTATTAATATTACATAATACACAATTTGACCTACATTGAAAGTTGGAAACTCTAATATTAAGTTAGAAGCACCGAGGTCCTCAATGTTCGATATATGAGGCCTTGAAAACCTATGGTCCGATTTTGGCGATTTTTTTTAATGGGGCTGCCACACTATAAACGTAGTATTTGGGCAAAGTTCTGCACCGATATCTTCACTAGTGCTTACTTTATATATTTTAAAGTAAACAATTCAGATTGTCTTCAAAGTTCTGGTAAATAGGAAGTAGGCGTGGTTGTGAAGCGATTTGTCCTATTTTCACAACATATCATTGGGATGTAAGGAAACTATTACAAACCTAGTTTCATTGAAATCGGTCGAGTAGTTCCTGAGATATTTTTTTGACCCATAAGTGGACGATGCCACGCCCATTTTCCATTTTGTAAAAAAATCTGAGTGCAGCTTCCATCTGCCATTTCTTATGTGGAATTTAGTTTTTCTGGCGTTTTTTGTTACTGAGTAAACTCACTTTTAGTAATTTTCAATCTAACCTTTGTATGGGAGGTGGGCGTGGTTATTATACGATTTCAACTATTTTCATGGTGTGCGGTGGGGAACGTAAGAGAACCGACTGCAGAAAGTTTGGTTTATATAGCTTTATTGGTTTGCGAGATATATACAAATAACCGATTTGGGGGTGGGCCACGCCCACTTTCCCAAAAAAAGTACATCGAAATATGCCCCTTCCTAGTGCGATCCTTTGTTACAAATTTTACTTTTTTAACTTTATTTATGGCTTAGTTGTGACACTTTATGTGTTTTCGGTTTTCGCCATTTTATGGGCGTGGCAGTGGTCCGATTTTGCCCTCGCCCTTGCAACCCTCTCACGGTCCCAAGGAACATGTGTTCCAAGTTTCATCAAGACATCTTAATTTTTACTCAAGTTACAGCTTGCACAGACGGACGGACGGACGGACAGACAGACATTCGGACTTTGACTCGTCTCGTCACCCTGATCATTTTGATATACATAATCCCATATCTAACTCGTTTAGTTTTATGACTTACAAACAACCGTTATGTTAACAAAACTATAATACTCTCTTAGCAACTTTTGTTGCGAGAGAATACATATAATAATTTTTTGCCCATTGCATAATTACATCACATAATGAAATCACATAATATTAAAATTTCATTTGGAATTTTTTCACAGACGATGACCTGTAGAACTTACATAGTTAATATAGCATAGCTTTATATGTATCAGATATATCCCCTGTGTTCGTTTGGGACCTCATTAAGGCAACGAATAAAATCTTCATTATAATTATTTCAATTCAATTCAATTCAAAGTAAATTTATTTCCGAAAGCCAGGAATCTAATTTCCTGCTATTCAGTTAGAGTAATGCTATAACAAGTATACACAAATGTATCAGAGTGATAACTTAAAGAACCCTGCATATACGAAACAATGTTGCCCCTTTAGTCGCAACAAAAGTGAATTAAGTAGAAGCATGTAGCTATAAATAGAGCCAAGAGTTGATATCGTAGACTGAGAATCAAGTGAACTCAACTCGACAGTGATGCATGCGATCGAGCAAAATAAATTCCGCAAAGCGCCTAAAAGTAGGGAAGTAAATAAGTGAATTTTGCAATGCTGAAAAAACACGAGCAAAATGTGAATGGAAAATTGTTGCAATTGCAAATTGCATTTGTAATGCTTTCGAAATAAAATTACTATTGTAATTCATTGTTGTATTAGATATGTGTATGTGTGTTTATGTATGGGATTCCATAGCCTCAGAATGTTCGTCAGTTGTATGTGTAAGCCTTCTATGCAGTTCAAACACGAAGAGCGAACAACGCAGCATGGTGTTAATTTGTGTGTTTCAAAATGCCGCAGGGTAACGCACTGCTATGTGTATGTAAGTAATTTAGTTACGCACACAGTGGTGCAATAGTTCAGCGCTAGAAGTATTGGCGAATGTATGTTCGTGTCAAGTGGGCGTGATCGACACATTTTCGTGGCATACATATGGAAATAGTGTTTAATGTGCTGCATTTTGCTAAAGTGTATTTGCTTCTGTAGATATACATTTAAGAGCACACTTGGAGCTTACATATGCTACTAGTTGGAATTGCCTGTCTCTGGCTTGCGTGCGTGTATTTCGTCAATAAATACTTCCGTTTCTGTGCCGCCCAAGCGCGCTAATGTGGGCGTTTTTAAATGTAATGCAATTACTAACATACTTGCAGTAGCTTATGGTATATTTATGGGAATATATAAGTATGAATAACTGCTTATGTACATTTGCTACTAAAAACTCTTCTTAAAGCTGAAAAGTCTTAAACACAACGTAAGTTTTATTTTGCTTGCCTTTAAGCATGTATAACTTAACTTTACTTATAACATATTGTCATATTGGGATTCTATCCAACTACCGACGTGCTTACTTCAATGAATTTTTTCACCCAAAATGGTATTGCCTCATCGCATTTTTAAAAACCAACTCAGTGCATGCAATATCTGAAACAAAAATTAAATGAAACTATTTCACATTTGACTCCATAACGTTTAATGAGAAAAAGCTATACACAGGTGGTTTCTAGAATATATTGACTTTCTACTATTAGTCACATCTGCTAGGCTGAGTATAACAACAACATATCATACTGATTTTCAAAATAATAGCCACACCGCTTCAAGGTGTATAAGAGTGTACCATAATTTAATTGAACGTGTAATACGCCTGGAAGCATGCTAAAAATTTGAAATATTTTCTTTTATTTTTTGTTCTTTAATTTTTGCGTATTTATGTATTGCGTTTTACACTTCCATTTTTCATATTCATTTATTTCATTGCCAACAGGCCTATATTGATATTTGATATGAAAAATGGTAGCGAAATTGCATTGGTCAAAGTAACTGCATAAAGTAAAAGAGAGAGAGAGAGAGAGAGAGAGAGACAGAAAAAATATTTTTCTTTATCAGAAGCTGTGAATATAGGTATAACTGGCAAAAAACATGAAATGAAAGAAAATATTTTTTTTATTATATTTGCTCAGATTTTTAACAGAATATATATACAAAAACAAAATTATTATACTCTGTGCAACATGTTGATTTTTTGTTGCGAGAGTATAAATACTTTGCATACAAAAATTCTCTTCATCCTTTGCTTTGAAAAAACTGTGCAAGTCTAATTTGGTCAGGCAGCCAGCTAATGTAACCATTTTCCAGCAATTAATGCATGAGTGAGTAAAAGGTAAATATTTTTCGCTAAGTCAGCAAAGAACTGTTAAAAAATTTAAATTCATTAGCCAAAGTCAACAGCAAACTGTGTGAAATTATTATTTTTAATTTAAATAAACATTTGTGGTTGAAGATAATGATAGTTCAATGTATATGTATTGCACTTGGTGGTGTTTGTACAAAAGTCACTTAATACAAACAATTAAATTGAATAAGTAAAATAGTATAGAACTGTAGGCATCCAAGAACGTGCTGGCTTGCAAAAATATACATATGATGACTAGAACAGCTACAAATGTTATAAAGTATGATTGTCACATAAGACGAGTGTGTATTGTTTCCATACGCTAAGGGAATTATCGAAATTATCGCATGAGAGAAAATTTGTGACATATACATATGAGTGTGATGATAAGTTTCGCTAGTTATTGCTTTTGCTGTAAAGACATATTGTTAACAATCTCTTCTTTCTCTCTTGTAGTTTTTAGTACCTACTGGTGCTTCTTCTCTTCTGTGATACTCCTTCAGTAGCAAGCACGTAATCTGAAATTTTGTTATGAGAGCAGTTCAACTGCATTTATACCTCTTAATTATCACATACATAATCTTGTATGTGCAAGTCTGTCTTTACGCTTGGCTTCCATTTACGTAATAACGAGCGCAGTTTTTGTTGTAAAATATTATTATGTTGAAGATTTTGGAATTTGAATTATTATTACTCATTTCTTGTGTATATTTCATGACAAAGTAAATTGCCGCCAGCTATTGCATAATGTTGTATAGGACTTTAATTATGTGGCCTATGTGTTATGTTGTCATAATCAGTGTATGGTAATTTTAAATACTGGTAACTTTGTGACATTATATTATCTCCAATTAGCAGGAAATACAATTGTATATTGGTACAATTAAAATAGATTAAAATGTCTAATAGTAGATATATTGGATCATAATATAAGTGGTTTGTTTTTGAAGGTATTATCTAAATTAAGTGTACATAAATAAAGCTTCCATGAGTGAACTTCTTATAATTTGAAAAGAATTTTAAAAGAATATTTTCATGCTGAGAAATAGTTGCATGTGCTCTTAGTAGAAAAGTTAAATTACAATTTTACAGTTATAGCTGCTGTTAATAAAGCCACACATAACAAAACGTGCAAGTACTCTATGAAAGTCAGACCTATATATATACCTTATAGAATCATGTAGGTACTCAAGCCGCAGAACTGGCCTGAATTTGCAAATTGTATCCTCATAGGCGTATACATATATATCATTGTATGTATTTTCTTACTCACATACTCGTATAGTATTATTTCCTAAAAAATAGGAAATGTGCCTGTCTATATGCCAAGGACAAAAAGACATTATTTTTGACATTAATTATTATTTTGTAAAGCGGCGAATAAAAATGTCTCTCCTAAATAGCAAAATACCTTTTCTCATAGTAGCTAATTGATCAATTTATCGTTCTTTCCTCGATTAATCGATAAACCATACAAAATAAAAATCTCATATTTCAACATTAATTTTTAATCGAGTTGGAAAAGCAATGCAACTCTGCGACAGAGAAGTAAGTAACAAGTAGCAATAAGCTGATGAAACTTCTTCTGACAAGCAATAACAAAAATGCATAGTAGCTTTCTCAATTAAACTTTTATTTTTTCAATAAATATGGATATGTGAAAATAATAATTAAATATGAAAACAACAAAAAAGGTGTGAAAAATATAATATTAAGTGGTAAAAGCATTGCCACCAGAAAAATGTGACAAATACACAAACGGGCTAACAATCACACAACAATGGAAATCGTCTTAGATAATTGTATGTTATTGTGTGTAATGAGTTTGCAAAAGCACAACAATAACAAGTAAGGAAGGGCTAAGTTCGGGTGTAACCGAACATTTTATACTCTCGCAATTTATTGATGTAATTTTATAAAGATAACACAAGTCGACCCATATATTTGGTATAAAGTTCAATAGAATAACGAAAATCATCATAAATAGTATATGGGGACTGAGGTAATTCCTAAACCGATTTCACTCGTTTTCACCACCAAGATACAATGATTCGAAGACTATATGCTCACTTAATTTAATATTACTTATAATTAGGTATATGGGATCTGGGGGAAGTTATGACACGATTTTTACCATTTCAGGCACAGAGAGAAACTGTTATAAGAAAAAAATTCAGAGGGAATGAATTACTTTAAAATATCTGAGGGATTTACCTATATTTTCGGTGAAAAATTAACCTTAGACACTGAGTTCTTCATGTTCGATATCAGGGGCCTTGAAAAGTCATGGTTCGATTTTGACAATTTTTCCACAAGTGATGTCACAGCTCAAATACAGTATTTGTGTAAAGTTTTATTTCGCTAGCTTCATTGGTTCCTTATGAATACATTATAAAGTGAACGAATCAGATGGAATTCAAAATTGAGTTATATGGGAAGTAGACGTAGTTGTGAACCGATTTCGCCCATATTCCACCCGTGTCATCAGGGTGTCAAGAAAGTGTTATATACCGAATTTCATTGAAATCGGTCGAATAGTTCTTGAGATATGGTTTTTGACCCATAAGTGGGCGACGCCACGCCCATTTTCCATTTTGTAAAAAAATCTCAGTGCAGCTTTCTTCTGCCATTTCTTATGTAAAATTTGGTGTTTCTGACGTTTTTCGTTAGGGAGTTAACCCAATTTTAGTAATTTTCAACCTAACCTTTGTATGGGAGGTGGGCGTGTTTATTATCCGATTTCTTTCATTTTTGGACTGTATAAGGAAATGGCTAAAAGAAATGACTGCAGAAAGTTTGGTTTATATAGCTTTATTGGTTTGCGAGTTATATACAAAAAACCTATTTGGGGGCGGGGTCACGCCCACTTTTCCAAAAAAATTACATCCAAATGTGCCCCTCCCTAATGGGATCCTATGTTCCAAATTTCATTTTCATAACTTTATTTATGGCTTAGTTATGACACTGTATAAGTTTGCGGTTTCCACCATTTTGTGGGCGTGGCAGTGGACCGATTTTGCCCATTTTCGAAAGCAACCTCCTCAGGGTGCCAAGGAACATGTGTTCCAAGTTTCATTAAGATATCTTAATTTTTACTCAAGTTATCGCTTGCACGGACAGACGGACAGACGGACAGACGGACAGACGGACGGACAGACATCCGGATTTCAAATCTACTCGTCATCCTGATCATTTATGTATATATAACCCCATATCTAACTCTTATATTTCTTGGTGACACAAACAACCGTTAGGTGAACAAAACTATTATACTCTGTGCAACAGGTTGCGAGAGTATAAAAATGACAACAGCTGAGCTAACGAGTGAAGCGAAAGCAATGACCTTATATCTTCAAAACACAGTTGATGGCAACTGTAGGTACGAAATACGAAATACAACATGACCCTTCAGTCAAATGTCAAATGATCAACTTGACTTAATTTTATCAAACCCGCCGCGCTTATAATTGCTTTTCATTCCTGTTTATTGGAATGTCAGAATTCATGAATTCCACAAATTTCTTAAGGCAGCGATGAATCAGAGCTTTTCTTTCTTCATTTTTTGTACTCGGTTCATTTTTTATAACGGTTGTTTGTTTCACCCAGAAATAAAAGAGTTAGATACGGGCTTATATATGTATAGATATAAATGATCAGGATAATGAGTGGAGTTGAAATCCAGATATCTACCCGTCCCTCCGTCTGTCCGTGCAAGGGATAATTTGTGCAATAATTAAGATATCTTAATGAAACTCGGTACACATATTCTTTGGCACCATGAGAAGGTTGGTATTCAAAATGGGCGAAATCGGAAACATATAAAGTGACATAACTAAGGCATAAATAATTATATTAAATAAATTACTAAATTTATATCAACCAAACTCTCCAAAGTCGCGTTTTTTAGGCATTTCTTTATTTAGTGGATGAAATCGGATTATAACTACGCCCACCTCCCATACAAAGGTTATGTTGAAATTGCTTAAAGACGCTTTATTTCAGTAAGGAAAAACCCCAGAAACCTTAAATATCAGTATATAGATGGTATAGAAGGGCTGCATTCAAATTGGTATACAACATTCAAAATCGAACCACAAGTTTTCAAGCGAGCATGATGATTTCGGTGCTTCTAATATATTTTTTTACCGAAAATGTTGGTAAGTCCTTCAAATATTTTTGAAAAAATTCGGAGGGGATATTGTTTTCTTCTAATAATATGTATCCGTGCCAAAAAAGGGTGAAATCAGGTCATAACTTTCACTGGCTCCCATATAACTAATAATTGGGGTTTCTTTTAAATGAAGGGGATAATGGTAAAATAATAATAAATTATTGCAAATCCCTGACAAATCGGCGTTCAATTCACATACTATATTTGTATTAAATTTACTAATTTTTTAAATTAATAGTAATGCGTAAACTTTATTTATTATCCAAATAAAATAAAATTAAAACACAACAAAATTTCAGCGCAAAACAATGCAGCTGTATTTAACTAAATTGTTATGAAACAAATTATTGCCAACTTTTCAACGCTTTACCTGACTGATCTGTGTAACCGGAAATGTTTTTAAAACCCGCCAAGGAGTGACAACACGGCAGTATTCATACAACTGCTTTAGTATTGTTTTCTGACGACAAAAAAAATTATTATTGTTATTTATTTTCATATTGTGAACAGAATCTTCATCGTCCAGCCAACTATTATGCAGTAGCAAAAGCAAAGGTGCAGATGGGTCTTTTCAGATGCCGATCTAACGGTTGAGGCTTTTCTCGCGGCCATTTGTTTGCCTTTTCAAAGGCGCACCCATTCTGGCCATACCTGAGCCGGGTTGTCCTTACCATCACTGTTGGAAGACTCCCGAAAACGCACTAAGGCTTGAAGTTCTTGACGATTGCCTATACGGAATAAGTCACCATTCGATAGGGGCCGCAAGTAGAAAAGCTTCATTATGGCTCTGTCGGTAATATCGCCCTAAACAAAGCGGAACGCTAACCAGATCGCTCATTAAAAGATATTAATGGTAATTCCGACGCGAAATAATCGTTGACATTGTAAACACCAAAACGGTTTGAGTACCGTTGAATAACACAGTATAAAACACCTCTTTCAAGAAGTTAAACACTTCCTTGCCATTTCTTATCACCATTCATTCCAAATTTCTAGGGAATGGGTAACCGAAGTTACTGTAGGTGATTTCGTATTATGAACGCCGGTCTGGTCTGCAACAGCTGTCCATCAAATCAAATTTTGTTGTTCGGGATTCCCTTCCGATTCTGGTAATGTCTTACAACTGTTAAACCAGTAATAATAATATTTAGTAAAATATATTGTTTCGAAGATCGTTAAAAGGATATAATGAGAAATCATCAACCATTATGTCAAAATATTATTAAAAACCAAATGTATTCTTAAACAAATATTTATTAAAATAAAATCTTATACAATAGGTAAGAGGTAACTAGTAACACATCTATAAAAAATCCATTTTTTTAACGCTTTTCTTAATATGATCCAAAACAATTTTGTTCACTTTTGCCTTTTCCTCGGTATCTTCCTCTTCTTCTTCGTCATCAGAGTCGCCTTTGGGCCACAAGCGTTCTCTAGCGTTACATAAAAATTTGCGAAACTTCGCTTGTCTTATAAACGCATCTAAGTCATTCCAATCGCTGTACTCAATATTGTTGCAGCATTCTCCGATTAAACCAACGGTCACATCAATTTTTGTATCGACAAGTTTTTTGGCAACAGGACGTGGACGTCGAAGTTCCTGCCGATAGCAGAGCAACTTATAAGTCAGTGTAGACTTTGTAGTGGGTGTCTCCATAGTAAATTATTTGTTTGTTGTTGTAAACCGTAAATGAGTTGTACTTTGGACTTTAGTAAAGTGAATGACTTATCTCGTCGACACTCAATCTTTATATCCACCTTAGCGCAGGTATAAGATATTACCTGTGTTGACTTTACAGGTGTTCGCTTTCGTTGGGTTCGTTAAAATACGCGAAGTGTGCCGAGTGCGATTTTTGCTTGACACAATGGATAAACCATAATTTTTTCTTAGAAGTTATTAACAACGTCTCTTATACCTAAACCTACATATAATTGATGATTCATGGAATTTCAGAAACATTTCGCGATCTCATAAAAATGGGATGGTAAATCACTGGCCGAACTGTTTCTAGAATTTTTGAACGTATTAATAATGGATGCATGTCAGACGACTCCGAGTTTTTCACTGAGGGAAGTCGTTTGATAGCTTGGAGAACTGAAGCCCAGTAATCACACCGATTGCAAGTGAGTGTAGCAGACAGATGCTATCCTCGAACTTGAATTGTTCCACTAAAGTATCGTTCCTTTCGGTTGAGACGAGATACAACCTGACACTTCCATGTACGGAATATTCTGGTGTCGAACTTAACACAAATCTCCCAGAACTATGTAGAACCATATAAAATGTGAGTAATTATATAATTGTTTTGTTTCCATCGCATCCATTTTTTGGGACACCCACATATTTATCTCTGACCTCATATACTCGTATATTATTCAACTAATCTACACTATAAATTCGTTTGTTACATCGTAAATATAGCACGGAAGTGTTTTAACGATACCGACCGTTTTTGTTATGTGTGTGGAGAATTAACTTTTAAATTTCAGCCATGATATTTTACGTCATTAATTGAACAGTGGCAATTTTGGATTTCCCGTGAGGAGTCAAGATAAATCTTGAGTTCGACATAAATGTTATCTAACGTGTGTGAGACTGCTATTTGGTTAGGCTAAACAAGAACCCAGACATATGTCATTTGTTATCAAGCATGTTGGAATAGAATGTGCTGTAGAAGATTTATGGACTTCGGTGCATGAACGGGCGACCATTTGTATAGCTACAACATGAGGGAAGATAATCTTCGATAATGACATTTAAAAGATTTATATGTTTTAGACAAAAAATTATTAATAATTATATTTAATTTTAATTAAATAATTATATTTCCTAACTATTCAGCAAAACAATACTATAATACGTTCAAGGAATGTGTATTATGGACATTTTTTCTTCAGAGTACGAACTTTTAAAATTTACTTAATCAATGTCAATCTCTTTAATGTCAACCTACCCTTTTAAACTCTTCTTGGAATCCATTAATATCTCTTTGTACAATTTTGGTAAGCCCAGCATTTAGTTTGTCCAGAACACTCATTTTTAAGTTTTCAAATATTTTTATTCATTCTCATTTTGGTTTAATTATGTATCTAAATTGCATTTGGGAAATGTTCCGTTTTTTAGATGTTAAGTCAACCACATAAGCGCAGGTAGCTGACCTTTAAATATAATCACCTAGCAGAGGGAGCTTCTGCAACTTTCCAAAGTAAACTACCTGACTCAAAGTATATACATCACGCCCTTTACAGCGAAACCATAGTCACTAACCATATCGTATATAGAAATAACATAAACTGTGAACAAAATATCAATAACGAATTCATCTCACGCCAAGTCATATTTACCATACAATACATACGTCTATCGCGAAGAACTTTGTCGTCGACGTCGCAACATTGTAGCGCTTAACAAGGCGAAAATCGGCATCACACAGGAATTGATCGCGAATTGTGCGAGAAAACTGTGGGAGTGCGATCAGGATGATATCGAGGCGTTAGGTCGGTTAGTTGGTGGGTTATTGCAATTTTTGCTGTGGTAATATTTACAATATTTAACTATTGCGTTTAAAAAATCCATTTAAAATCATTTGCGGTTATTGCGATTATGCTTGTGCGAGTATGTGTGGTATGTTACATTAAAATTTAGTGTCCGACCGATACCAAAATTTTGGCCGATGCCGATGCCGATGCCGATTAATCGGCCAGGTGGCAAAGAATCGGCCGATGCCGATGCCGATTCTTTTATCAACAACATTATTTAGTAAATTAGTATAGTAACAAAATAAAAACAAATACAAATAACATCACAAAATAAGTAAACAACTCAATTCATATGTAAATATGAAGTTGTTTATTCATTTAATTAATATTCTAAATATATTTTTTACCAAAAAATCGAATTTCTTTTCAGAACTAAGCCATTTTGTTAATGTTTGATATTTTTCAATAATCGTAGGTCTTTGTATAGGGAATTTATTCAACTTTAATTACCTTTTTAATTTTTGTGTTTCAGTTACTCATTCGGCCGGAATCATGTCAGCAGTTAGGGAACTTTTTTTTTGGCACCTCCCAAGACAACCCATAACTCCTTTATTTTTCAAAACTTTTGTAAAAAATCTTAAAATATAGTTAAAAATACACCTTATTATGCGCAAAAAACTTCGAAACATTCGACCGAGTACTTCTTAAAAAAATTCACTAAAATCACCTATTTTCATGGGTTACACTGGGAAAAATATGAGCATTAAGGCCAATATTCGAAAATAGTAGGTCTAGTAAAAAGAATCCGTTATTTTCAAAGAGATGACTTTTCTCATTTATATCTCGCATTGTGAAAGGCGGCAAATAGTGATAGTGACTCAATAGAAACTTCGGAAGCATGTTTGGGAAGTTCTTTTTCATGCACCTTAGAGTCCAGGCCAGCACCAAGTGATTATTACGTGACCCTGTCTATATAAATCTCAACAAATTTAAACAAAACTGTACATATTTGACATAAATCGAATGTTTCAAGCAGTGCTAAATATAACCTTATGCTATTAATGCTAAATTATTGAATTTCTTTATACTAGACATTAATTATCACCATGATGAATTGTTAGTCAAATGTGATTCACTGTGCTTTATATGGTAAACAGAAGGATTCAAATTTTATGCTATAAAGAAATCCAAAAAGTAAAAAAAATTTATTTTAGTATAATCCGAAAGAAGTAGAAAGAATCGGCTAAGAATCGGCCAAATGTGGCCGATGCCGATACCGATGCCGATGTTTAATTTTGTGGCCGATACTGGCCGATGCCGATACCAAGGCCGATTAATCGGTCGGTCTCTATTAAAATTATAAATTACAATAATTTGCTGTAAATATTAATAGTTATAATGTTTTTGCATGTAATATGAAACTGTAGATGAACGCTTTCGCTTATGGCATGAAAATTAATCAGCTCGTTTACACACATTTACCTTCACTATATGAACGTACTGTTATCTAGCAATATGGGTAAAGACAAATAGTTATATATGCAGCATGTCATGAGAGGCAGACATTCTGACTGATAGCGTAATTGATAATATTCTGACTGTACGGCTGCTGATATTAAGGAGTATCAATGTTTGTGAAGCAAATAAATCGCTTCTGTGTGGGCGCGTACAATACCGAAACATGGTTATATCTGGTGTGTGGTGGTGTGTGTCTGCGCAATGGTTTGGAATGTTTATTCATAAGCTTTACACCGATTGTTATTTTGCATTGCAATTAAGTAACTGAGCAAATGAAATTAATTATCTTACGCTTTCGCAATTGCTGGTTGCATTGCTACCGCAAACAAATCATTATTCGAGAATAATGGCACAAATGCCTGAAAAAGATAAAGAAAGAAAGCTTGTGAATATCGAAATAAAAAAGTAAAGAAGGATAATTAAAAAGGTGAGCGGAGTTAAAATTGAAATTAATAAGATATGTATATAAGTACAGACATCTTTTGAAGTGATATTTAAATATAATATTTTCAAATGGCTCCAATGGAAGTTTAATTAAAGATTTAATTTTTCATCCGAAATGTCTGCAATTAAGAAAAATATATACATAAGCAAGCTGAGCCTCATTTGGTTTTATTTAAGTGGAAGAAAATGTAAAGTTGTCATAAATAAATACATTGTGAGAATATAAAATGTTCGGCTACACCTGAACAAAAACCTTAATTACTTCATGAACAACTGGTTATAATTGAATGAGTCTCTGTCTAAGACTGAAAGCTTTATATTTTGCTAATTGCTAATTTTTTAAGAACTATAATTCAATAGTTCTTTTTTGTTCATCGCCATCATTTTACTGTACATTATTTATTGTTCCTTTCAATAGCAAAGTAATGGCTGTAATGAGACTGATATATACCGAATTTACATATGTAAATTACATTAATCACAATTCAATCAGCACCAGTCAACCAACTAACCTTTTGAAGGTTGGCCATGAAGTTAAATCAACTTAGTAGCTGTTCAACTAGCTGCCAAATCCTCACGCTTCACGCTAAAAATAGTATTTGAAATCTGGTCGCATATTTTTCCTTATGGTTTGTGCACTGAATTATTATTATTCATACAAAATGCCAAAACATACAAATTTTTACACATATTGGTTCAGCTGGTTGTTGCTGTGTATATTTTCGCAGCCTAAGTACCATAGAAAATGCGTCCACTGTCCACATTTCACACGCTCTTAATTTTCACAAAACCGACTTTTGTGAAAATTTTTTCATTGATTTCATTTTCATTTAAAAACAAAAGTTTTAAGGACGTGCTAAATTAGTATTACAGCTTTTAGCGCTAATGGTTGTGGTTCTGGTTGCATTTAGCACATTGGAACAAACGAAACCAAAAAACAAGGGAAAGGCTAAATTCGGGCGCAACCGAACAGTTTATACTCTCTCAGTTTATTGCTATATTAAGATAACACACAATTTGACCTATATATTCGGCATAAAGTCCAATAGAATAACGAAAATCATTCTATATAGTATATGAGGGCAAAGTTAATTCCTGAAACGATTTCAGCTATTTTCATCACCAACATACATTATATCTAAAAATATATGATTACTTAATTTAGCTTAGATATTTCAAATATAAACCGATTTGAAAGGTATTAAGATTTATTTTTGAAAAACTTATAATTCGGTATATGGGAGCTGGGGGAAGTTATGATCCAATTTTAACTATTTTTTGTACAGGGACACACTATTAGAAGAAAAAGTTTTCCTCTGATTAAGGTATCTGAGAGATTTACCGATATTTTCGGTGAAAAATTATCTTCAAGAGTTCTTCATATTCGATATCCGGACCATTATAGTCCGATTTCGACAATTTTTTCACAAGTGATGTCACAGACCATGTACAGTATCTGTGTAAAGTTTTATTTCGCTATCTTCATTGGTTCTTTATGTATAAATTATAAAGTGAAGGAATCAGATGGACTTCAAAATTGAGTTATATGAGAAGTTGTCGTGGCCGATTTCAGCCATTTTCCAGCGTATCTAGAAAATATTATATACCGAATTTCATTGAAATCGTTCGAGTAGTTCCTGAGGTATGGTTTTTGACCATTAAGCGGGAAATGCCACGGCCGTTTTCCATTTTGTAAGTTTCTCTCTGCTATTTCTTCTGTAAAATTTAGTGATTCTGACGTTTCTCATTAGTGAGTTAACTCACTTTTAGTAATTTTCAACCTAACCTTTGTATGGGAGGTGGGCGTTGTTATTATTCGATTTCAACTATTTTCTTGTTGTGTGGAGGGATACGTAAGAGAACCGACCGCAGAAAGTTTAGTTTATATAGCTTCGTTGGTTTGCGAGATATATACAAAAACCTACTTGTGGGCGGGGCCACATCCCTTTCCCACAATAAATTACACCTAAATATGCCTCTCCCTAATATGATCATCTTTACCAAATTTTACTTTATTTATGGCTTAGTTATGACACTGTATAAGTTTTCAGTTTTCGCTATTTTGTGGACGTGGCAATGGGTCGATTTCGCTCAATACCAACCTCCTCAGGGTGCTAAGAAATATGTGTCCAAATTTCATTAAGATATCTCAATTTTTACTCAAGTTATCGCTCGCACGGACGGACGGACAGACAGACCCTATATCTAACTCGTTTAGTTTTATGACTTACAAACAACCGTTATGTGAATAAAACTATAACAGTCTCTTAGCAACTTTTGTTGCGAGAGTATAAAAACATAATTACAGAGTGGCCTGGAGGCAATAAATTGCCGCTCATTGCACTTTTTTTTGAAAGCGCCGAATCCTTATCTTAACGAATTTTTACAACAATTTTTGCAGCTGCTTTTGGCAAACAAACACTTTTAATTTTTTTAATTAATAAAAAAAAACTCAGCACAAACCCTCTCCAACAATCAATAATCACTCTTTGTGATTTACAAACAAAACTGAAAAAATTGCAGGAGTTTGATTGGTGGCAAAAATAAAAAATTAACACCTAAATGCAGTAACAAAACAATGTTTTGAAAATAGAAAATATAGAATCACTCAGCTGCATAACCGTGAGTATTTGAATTATTTTCAATATGTTGAGGTAATTTTCATACATAGTATTGCTTCCATTCGCTGGTGTAATACATAAAATGAAGAACTCAATCCTACGGTTTATAATTCAGGTTTTAGAGCACAATAATAGTGAAGCATACATTCCAATTTTAATACAGTTGATTTGAAAATCGATGAAATGCTCCTGCTTAATGTGAACTTCTGGACCAAATAACTCTTTCATATTTTTTATTTATGGCTTAGTTATGACACTTTATAAATATATATATAAGTATTATACTAACGGGTGATTTTTTTGAGGTTAGGATTTTCATGCATTAGTATTTGACAGATCACGTGGGATTTCAGACATGGTGTCAAAGAGAAAGATGCTCAGTATGCTTTGACATTTCATCATGAATAGACTTACTAACGAGCAACGCTTGCAAATCATTGAATTTTATTACCAAAATCAGTGTTCGGTTCGAAAATTTTTTATCGACAAATTTTGTTCAGCGATGAGGCTCATTTCTGGTTGAATGGCTACGTAAATAAGCAAAATTGCCGCATTTGGGGTGAAGAGCAACCAGAAGCCGTTCAAGAACTGCCTGGACGCAACGTTACGGTGAATGGCGATCGCTATCGTTCGATGCTAACAAACTTTTTGTTGCCAAAAATGGAAGAACTGAACTTGGTTGACATGTGGTTTCAACAAGATGGCGCTACATGCCACACAGCTCGCGATTCTATGGCCATTTTGAGGGAAAACTTCGGAGAACAATTCATCTCAAGAAATGGACCCGTAAGTTGGCCACCAAGATCATGCGATTTAACGCCTTTAGACTATTTTTTGTGGGGCTACGTCAAGTCTAAAGTCTACAGAAATAAGCCAGCAACTATTCCAGCTTTGGAAGACAACATTTCCGAAGAAATTCGGGCTATTCCGGCCGAAATGCTCGAAAAAGTTGCCCAAAATTGGACTTTCCGAATGGACCACCTAAGACGCAGCCGCGGTCAACATTTAAATGAAATTATCTTCAAAAAGTAAATGTCATGAACCAATCTAACGTTTCAAATAAAGAACCGATGAGATTTTGCAAATTTTATGCGTTTTTTTTTTTTTAAAGTTATCAAGCTCTTAAAAAATCACCCTTTAATATAGAACTCAAGTATCTACAAAC
Source organism: Zeugodacus tau (assembly GCA_031772095.1). Taxonomy (NCBI): domain Eukaryota; kingdom Metazoa; phylum Arthropoda; class Insecta; order Diptera; family Tephritidae; genus Zeugodacus; species Zeugodacus tau. Next base: position 20,133,988 of record CM062651.1, read on the forward strand.
CAAGTATAAACTTTAGTGAATACTAACTGCGTTTCGTCGACACTCTCTTAACCATTAATTTATTCATAAGCGTATGCATTTAACTATTCAATTGATGGCAACTCAGATTGCTTTCCATATGGATGTGTAAACATACATGCGTATATATACAGTAGAGACTACCTAAATTCCTTTTCCTGCGAAAAGTATGCGTTATATGTAGACAGTTACAAAATTATATGATTTGGCCATAGTGTAGCAGTTACAACCACAACGCCAGTTACCAAACACAAATTATATAGTGAATACGTAATGAAAAATAACTAATAAATAAATATGTTAATAACTAAATATATAAATGAGCTGCACATGATTTGGTTTCCGCATCCTTTCTTTACAAATGCTAGCTTTGAAATTCTTATTGAAATGATTCATATACTTGACTCATTGACATTTAATATGCACCAATTATACTTCAATAACATCAGTTTAAGAGAAAAGTGCAGTGAAATTTATCAGACTGTGTAAGCATTCTTCTACTGAACTATACCTGTATAATGTGGTAATTTGTACATGAACTCGTAGGTATCAAAATAAATCAGTCAAGTTATATTATATTTAGGTACAGCCATAGCGTCGTTAACACAAACTTTCACTCCAAATAAATTCAATGAACGTCACTGCTAACTAATTAAATGATCTACATATTATTTCTATTCATTTAGCTATTTAATCAATTCAAAGTAGTCAATCAAAAATATATTGGTGTCAAGTTAAATCAGATCAGATTAGTCAATATGTAGATACAATTTAAGAAACAATTAATAAGTTGTTATATACTGCGTAATGCAAAATATAGATTTGATTAATTAACTCAGCTTCAATTGTCAATAGTACTACACTAAGATGTAAAGCAAATTTGCATCAACTAACGCATTTACTTAGTCACAGTTCAGTTAGCATCACCTGCAAATCTTCATTATGCTATAAGGTTATTCAAACCATTTACCTCAAACTCGATGGAATTTTTGTGCAATGTGCATATGTTTTACATAAGTGCTTCTCGTCATTATTTAGTGATTATATGTCAGAATTACTGACCAGTTTCAGGAATGCCTGGTTTCAATATGATTGACAGTAGCGACCCCTGTGGGAAAAATATGTGTTGAAAAATAATGTACCATAGTTATTTTATAATCATATAAATATGTCATAATTAAAAAAATCTAAAACGCTTATTAGTTGTTCATGTCCCGTGTGTCATATTATTAAAAACACATTTTTCTTTCGTGATAACTGTTTTGATATAAAATCTCAGCTGTTCTTAATCCGTAGTAGATAATATCCCTACCAATCAACAGTTCCCATAAATATTGTGGTCCCTCCAGCCATATAGTTAGGGACCTTCTATTATTTTATATCTGGAAAATATCACTTTAATTTCCTTGAGAGGCATCACTTAGCTTTTATGAAAAAATTTGCAAATATTCTCACATAATAATGTCATTTTAGCATAAACTATTTGACAATATAATGTCCCCCGACAATATTATCTGGTGCTGGAATATTTAATAGATGAATATCCTTGTTATGACAAATTGTAGGACAGGAAGGACAACTACAACAAGTATCACCTCGAGACAATGAAGAGAACAACAATGACAATAGCTTTTTGCAATGAAGCCATCGACAGAAGTAACGGCAACAACCGAAATACCTGTAATGTGCCTCATTATGGCTCACGATTCACTTCTAGTACAACTGTTGTTATTATTATTTAATCACTATTCTATATGGAAGCTGTAGTAGTAGAACATATTTACGGATTATACCTTAAAGTCTTCATGTAAATGTTATTGAATATTACAAAGCAAACATTGGAATTACCAACATACAGAAATAAATGCTTGTATTAAACGATGGATCCGTATCTTAAGTAGAAATATTTGTGTATTAGTGTGTTAATTACAGATTTACTGCCCGAGATGGTATACACCTAGACGTATAGTGTATATGTTTAACTGTATTCTAATATTCCAGTTATTATGAGAATACTATAATAACATAACTTAATTAGAATTGATTCTTAATAAGGGACATGTATGTATTGTTTCGAACAGGAACGGTGTTGTTACGATATAGTCGGATGAATATACATATATGACCCAGCAGCCAAATATGAATTGCATGAATTCCTATGCAAATCTTTAGATTCACTTAACTAAACCATTGGGCCCAATCATAAAACGTGATTCGGGCTCAATTTTTTGCGTAAAAGGTGCTTGTCGTATGCATAATATAATTTGATGTCTTTTATTTCCACATTGATAGCCACAGATATTTCATCAATCCACTTGGATGGATAACATTCCCGAAAGATGATCAAATGAAATGGGTATCAAATTATTGCTTTTCATTTGCTATTGGAGTGATTGATTGTACTCACATAAAAATTAAAAAATACGACAAATCAAAGCCATGAGTATAACTGTAGAAAAGGATTCCTCTCTATAATTGTGATGGAAAAGAACTTTTTACAAGCGTTAACATATCCTGGCCAGGTTCAGTTCATGACTCACGCATCAACAGCGAGATATGTAGAATAATGCAAACAAATCATGTTTTCACTTCAATAACAATTTGACGATTGATCTCCGTTTGCTCAAGTAATTGTAATTGGTTTGAACTCATTTTTATGCACACGAAATTGAGCAAAAGCTATTGCTGTTTCATCGAACTCGACTTACGAAGAATTGCTTACATGCCTCAACCCATCGCTTTTACTCCGTTTTTATGCATGAGACCCATTAATTTAGTACTGTAATTTTTTAATATCTATACTAATATTATAAAGCTGAAGAGTTTGTTTGTTTGTTTGTTTGAACGCGCTAATCTCCGAAACTACTGGGTCGAATTGAATAATTCTTTTTGTGTTGGATAGTCCATTTATCGAGGAAGGCTATAGGCTATAATAGCATCAGGAGCGAAGCGAAACAGTGGTAAATGTGTAAAAAACGGGGGAAATTATTTATCTTTGAGGGCTTCCGTTCCTTGCGCCTCAAAAGCGGTTCAAGATTAGATACGTTAAGGATCGAGAACGGTGGGACCATTCTTGATGAAATGTTCAGAGGTTGTTCGTTGTGGATCTTGGAAGGTTTAGTCGGAAAATTGTAAAATTCCAAAAAGTGGAAAAACAATTCAGAAAAGTCGGAAATTGGCAAGTCGCAACAGAGAATTCAGAATTGCAAATGAACGGTGACATCTACAATGAAGCATTGAAATTCATATGCCATCACCAAATCGTCAAATTAGAGATGTACTGAATCGTGCATACGACAGAATAACTTTGGAACAACAAGTATAAAGAAATGTTCCATTATTTAATGAGCAGAAAAAGACAACCTATGATGAATTGATTAAGGCTGTCCATGATGGAAATGGTGGACTTTTATTTCTTGATACGCACGGTGGAACTGGGAATCCGGATTGATTCTGATATCAATGATTTTGGCAACAATACGATCTCAAAATGGCATTATGTTGGCTCTCGCATCTACTGGAACTGCAGCAACGCTACTTGAAGTTGGAAGAACGGCACATTCGACACTGCAGCTTCAGTTAAACATGCAAATCCATGAAACATCTATGAGATGAGCGCAATTTTCTAGAAGCACTTGACAGAACAATGAAAGATCTGTGGAATAATAATCGTCGCTTTGGTGGCGTAATGATACTATTATTGACAAACACATTCTGTTATTTCGAAATCAACAGCGGCGGAGGAATTGAACGCATGTCTCAAGTCATCGTACTTGTGGCGGCACGCGAAAACCATATGATTGACCATGAATATGCGTGTGTTCCTGCAACAGGAAAGCATCGCATAAGATCTGCAAAGAACTGGGCAAATTCTGGTTAATACTTCTAATGGTTTGATATCAATCCGAACATTAACATTATCGTAACTACGATTGGTTGAGTGCACGCAAATTTTTAAATGCCAAAAATACCGATGTCGATGATTTAATCTATACGACTTAAAGTCAACTTCCGGGATATTTGTGTTCATACACATCGATCGATCATGTTGAAAATGAAGACGAAGCTGTGAATTATCCAGTGAAATTTCTAAATTCTTTGTCATTATAATGCTTTGTCATTTATAATGCTTCGCAATCTTCAAGCAGCTATCGAATAATGTAATAGTTGCAAGATTTTTTTAAAGGGGTCAGAATGCTTGATTCCACGCACCGGAATAGAAAACAAAAAATGTTGTTTATTAAGCTGAGTTACATTGAAAAAAAATTTTATATAACCCGATTTTAACCATTTCTGGTTCTGAGACACACTATTAAAAGAAAAATATTTTCTCTGAATTAAATTAAGATACCTGAGAGATTTACCGAAATTTTCGGTGAAAAATTACCATGGGGCACTGAATTCTTCATATTCGATATTCGGGGCTTTGAAAAGTTATAGTCCAATTACGAAAATATTTCTCACTTCCCAAACAAATTACATACAAATATGCCCCTTCCTAGTGCGCTCCTTTATTCCAAATTTTACTTTTATAACTTTATTTATGGCTTAGTTATGACACTTTATATATTTTCGGTTTTCGCCATTTTGTGGGCGTGCAAATGGTCCGATTTTGCCCATTTTCGACAGCAACCCTCTCACGGTCCCAAGGAAGATATCTCAATTTTTACTCAAGTTATCCGTTGCACGGACGGACAGACGGACGGATTTTGACTCGCCTCGTCACCTTGATCATTTTGATATACATAACCCTATATCTAACTCGTTTAGTTTTATGACTTACAAACAACCGTCATGTGAACAAAACTATAATACTCTCTTAGCAACTTTTGTTGCGAGAGTATAATTAGTTGCCAACGATGTAATAACAACTAAAACATAGAACTAACATAAAACATAACAACTAACAATGCTAACGAGTCAACCAAAAAGCGTAACAGCAAACAATACATACCAAAACCCAATCAGCGACGATTTTGGCTGATTGCTAAAGGCTGGCGGTAGGTGTTCAAGCGTGACTAAGCGCAGCAATGCTTCACAGCTCCCAGTTTGGGCAGGAAATGTTGGTGTATTCTAAGCTATTAATACTAAACAGCAAGGCAATGTCAGCGAATGGCACGCTAATTCAGTAGAAAGAGTACACAAAAAAGTCCAACAAAATAGTTAAACATCGTTCAAGTTGCTACTTAGTGCAAGGTTTTATGCTATTTTTTGAATTATACCTAAGTATTCGGAGAGGCCCTACTTAAGTTGTATAGTGCTTTTAGAATAGTCAAGTGCCATATGTTCAGATTCATCATTTGCTTTGTTGCATATCACGTTTTTTTCCTTCTGTCTATTTACACTAATTTATCTACAAGTTCCATAATAGTAAATTAGAGTGTACCAACTCAACTCAAGCTCTTATTCCTATTTTATATTATTCCTACTTATTGAAGTATATTTGTATAGAATACTTGACTTTTCTTGCATGTTTTGTGTCACTGCAACTTCATGGCATTTCAACATTTTTCTGATTTCAAATATAATGTATTCTGCAAGTATATACTGAACATATTTAAAATTCCACATAACTCTTTGCTAGATTAAATCAAAAGCTTAGGACGATTTAACAAAATGTCAAGGAATATTTGAGCTAAGCATTGCTGGAAAGCAGCGAAAATAGTAAAAAACCTTAAGCACATATGTCACAGTATGTATGTGTCCATGCAGCAATATAATTTGTATAAGAAGGAGTAAAGAAGCTAACAAGAAAATTTAAAATAAACAATCTAAAATGCATGTGTCTTCCTCGCTCCATAATATTTTCTTTTACTCAATTTCTTGCATAAATTCCTTGATTCTTGTAGTATTGGCAACTATGTGCAGTTGAAGCCTAAACTTTTGAGCCTGACGACAGACAAGACTTCGCTATCAACCAGGCACTCAATTGCGCCAGAAACGCAACTCGAAAGGAAAACAGGCTAAAACATCGCTTTGACAAAATTCAAGCCGAGTGAGGTGCTTTACACTCGGCTCATATGCAGCTGATTTCTTAAATGGAAATCAAGTATTATACTTGTACACTTGTCTGTAAGCACACTCTGCTGCTGCAACCGGAAGTTTGTCTGACTGTCTGAGCGAAACCTGCAATTATCCGCATGCAAATGTATTTCCTCTGTTATACACATCCGTTTTGCAGGCGCAGTTATAACAGACATCCTCGCTTCTATCATCGTGCACCCCCAACACAGTTTGCAGTGAAGCAAAAGCGAAAATGTGACAGTTGCTGACATCACCTCGATTGGCATAATCGTTTATCATATTACCAAAGCTGAAAGTGTTGCATTTTATTTGAATGCAAATCGTTTGGAAAAGCACTGGATCTTAAGATGTTGATTGAAAATTTCTTACAATAAATTTGAAAAAATGATTTACGTTGTCTGTGTGTCTATTTGTACAATATACTATATACTTGGGCTTAGTAGAATAAATTATTTTTTTTATTAAATATAAAAACCAATAAATAAAAGCGTGTGTGCAATACATAATTTCGAATATTATGTAACAGTAAAAAAGTATAAAATACACATTTGTATGTTAACTGTTTATAGCTTCAATTAATGGCAAACCAAAATCTTTCGATTTAATTTCTAACACGCACTTAATAATTTACACAAGCTTTCAGTTTATAAGCTTGTCAGCCATAACAAGAACGTGACTGCTGATCTAAGTGATTGTGGCTACTAGGCAGCATATCTGGTACAAGATGATTACTACCATCCCTTTCATACCTAAGCTTGTGTTTTGTTGTTTATAATGATACATTTGAGTGTGTGTATGAAACTCCATTACAATTAGTGCCACATTAATTATTCAATACTTGTCGGTTGTTCCCAGCTAAGTTACAATCAAGTAAATGTTGCGTTAAAGTTCTTAAGCAATTTACCAAAAACCACAACTATTTGGGTAATGTCAGTATTTCACAAACTGTTGTTGTTAAGCATTCAGAGTTGACTTTATATTTAGTAATTACTCGAAATGAAATTTTACTATAATCTAATTGACTAAGGCTTGAGCAGTAGCAATAAATTTTCATGTAAGTAAATATATAATTCATTTATTTAAATGGGACTAACAAGTAGAGAAATGACTATAGGCTGTATATTTGTGTTACGTATAATGCATGTTGAAAGAACATATGGCTCATTTACATGAATACCGTCATAACTAAAAAACACGATTTTTACTTATTTAACTTATGACACCGAAATTGATTTATATTTTTCACAAATAACGACAATTCAATAGGGGTCACGTTTATGCCTACGGCAAAGCTTTAGTACATTCTTATATTGGCTACAACTTTAAACCGCTCTCCTGAAAAATCGACTCTTTTAAGTTGTGACACCATTAATGTAAATGAACATATGTACATATGTATACGTACCAGCATCTCATTTCAACTAACTTGCCTTTACAGTTTCTTTCAACGTGGACGTTTCAAATAGGTCAGATATATGGGCACTATTTCTTAGTAAGTTTATAGTTATATACATTTTATTTCTTATCGAAAACAACACGTCCAAAAACCACTGTTTGAGTAACTTAATGTTTAGTACTTTTTGTTATATGCCCGAGTTAGCTATATTCATGTACCCTATTTTACAAGTTATTTTCGGTTAACCACTAACTATATATATATATATGTATATATTTAGTGTGTTTTTTCTGCAATTCCTCTTTGGTTTTGCTAAAGAGATAACTAGGTTGCAGAATTCATTAAATAAAGCCTTTTAAACCAATGCCCTCCGCCCTCCGTTTTGTTCGCTCTCTCCTGCACGGGCCACCTACACTTCTTAATAATTTCCTGTGCGTATTCGTAAGATATTGAGAAACTGTTTGTAGGGTCTTAAAGGCACCATACATTTGTGAGTGCTTTGATATTCTTCTAATGACAGCTCTATTTGTTTTTGCTATTTAACGGTAATCTGGTATGTTTTTCCTGTCGCTGCCTTAAATTGAGTCTTAATTGATATTCTTCAGCCAAATGATTTTGCTGAAGCTGTATTTGTCCGTTCACCAAAGGACCTCCAACGAATTTTGAGTTTCACTTGCAATTAGTTGATTTAAGTGTGAAATATGCTTACAAAATAATTGAGTAAATTTAATAGTGATTTAGTCACTCATATAATTCTAATTATATTAAAATTAAGTAGAGACTGTATTATGCTCTTAACAAAATATAGATAAAACGAAAAACGAAACGAAATATAAAGTATCCTCAGACAACCTTTGAGTTGGATAACCGAAAACACGGTACTTTCATCTGATATTAACAAATTAACAAAAGTTGATATTAATATCGACGTTGATATTAAATTTGCATTATGGATAGACTAATAATAGATTGATGATAAATTTAGTCCAATGTCATTTCCACATCTATTATTGCTCTCATTGAATTTCATTACTACACCTATTAGTTCATGTTTGCCAACGATGTCAATTGCATCCGTTTCTATGCATGTTGCAATTTCAATTCGACTGTTTCAAAACTCAAATGCTCTGCAACAGATGTCACTTGGTCTGCATATCAGGCAATGTATAGACTTTGTTTGCCGCTGCTGTTTGTTGTTGTGTGTCTAACCGCATATACAATACAAATATAAATTTCTTGTGTCGCCAACTGAATTTAAATAAAAACTATGCACTTAGCTTTAGTCAATAAGCCAATTACTATCCATTGTCGAACATCACTGAATGCATATAAATCAATGAATAAGTTCAGCATCAAACGCAGTTGTTAGTTTAAATATCTTCTTTTCAAGTGTATTTCACACTCAAATCAAGTAATTGCAAATGCAGCTAAAGTTCGTTAGCGGTTCTTTGGTGTCCGTGCAAATTCAAAGTTTTAACAAAATAGCTTGATTGAAGGACTTTAATTAGGACTAAGTAGTGATAGATGAAACGAAGTGCACTACCGTTAAATAATAAAAACGAATAGAGGTTTCGAAGAAAGGAAATCAAAGCATTCACAAATATGTGGTTGAGAGGTTGATTAGTGGCTGGCTGAAAACTTTGCAAAGTTAAATTGTTTCTAGCCAAGCTTAAAGTTAAGTTAGGAAATTTTTAGTGGGAAGAACCCACCAGACAATATTATGCAGAGCTATTATTCTTTTAAGTCGAGTATTGGAACAGAAAGCGCAATGGATATTTAGTTAACAATCTGTGAGCAATTTTTTAACCGCATTCCAACTTATGGACAATAAACACATACAAATAAAGGGTGATTTTTTAAGAGCTTGATAACTTTTTTAAAAAAAAAAACGCATAAAATTTGCAAAATCTCATCGGTTCTTTATTTGAAACGTTAGATTGGTTCATGACATTTACTTTTTGAAGATAATTTCATTTAAATGTTGACCGCGGCTGCGTCTTAGGTGGTCCATTCGGAAAGTCCAATTTTGGGCAACTTTTTCGAGCATTTCGGCCGGAATAGCCCGAATTTCTTCGGAAATGTTGTCTTGCAAAGCTGGAATAGTTGCTGGCTTATTTCTGTAGACTTTAGACTTGACGTAGCCCCACAAAAAATAGTCTAAAGGCGTTAAATCGCATGATCTTGGTGGCCAACTTACGGGTCCATTTCTTGAGATGTATTGTTCTCCGAAGTTTTCACTCAAAATGGCCATAGAATCGCGAGCTGTGTGGCATGTAGCGCCATCTTGTTGAAACCACATGTCAACCAAGTTCAGTTCTTCCATTTTTGGCAACAAAAAGTTTGTTAGCATCGAACGATAGCGATCGCCATTCACCGTAACGTTGCGTCCAACAGCATCTTTGAAAAAATACGGTCCAATGATTCCACCAGCGTACAAACCACACCAAACAGTGCATTTTTTCGGGATGCATGGGCAGTTCTTGAACGGCTTCTGGTTGCTCTTCACCCCAAATGCGGCAATTTTGCTTATTTACGTAGCCATTCAACCAGAAATGAGCCTCATCGCTGAACAAAATTTGTCGATAAAAAATTTTCGAACCGAACACTGATTTTGGTAATAAAATTCAATGATTTGCAAGCGTTGCTCGTTAGTAAGTCTATTCATGATGAAATGTCAAAGCATACTGAGCATCTTTCTCTTTGACACCATGTCTGAAATCCCACGTGATCTGTCAAATACTAATGCATGAAAATCCTAACCTCAAAAAAATCACCCGTTATATACACATATCAACAGATATTCATTGCTATAAAATCGAGCAAATATTCGGCAAAAAAGCAGTCCGCAGTAAACACGCGCAGACTTGAATGAAGTACGTTCCCTGTGAAAGAGTTGGAGAAAAATAAACAAAAAGGGAGGGAGAAAGTGGTATCGAGTGAGTGGTTCATTTATTTAAAAGGATCCACTGAAATCGTAAAAGCATCAGCACTGAATATTGCAACCGAGTTGTCTCATTTGCAAAACCAACAAGTAAATACAAACCCACTAAATGTATATGTAAAGAGATGCAAACTGCAGCAATGACAAAATTGATAGAGGTCAAAAGAAAATTAGAATTCTCCATATGAATTTAGATCGAGTGGATGATCAAAAGAAATCTGACCAACACAATATTCATAATGATGATTTAAAGCATGATGATGATTATCTTACTATGTTGAAATAAGAGCCTCGAACATGCTATTATAAATTAAATGTAGAAGTAATTTCCAATATCTTAGGTGTGGGAGAAATGTTCACAGCATACAGTTTAATGTCCTACTTGTGTCTGTAATATATATATATTAAATACATTAAATATTTAATTATACAAAAATATAAAGCATTCATTTCGAATAATTACAAAATAGAGAATTTACTATGAGAATGCTTAGCAACAATTGTTTCATAGCATACTTGAAAACATAGCTGTGGTTTTTGGTAAATTTCTGAAGTCCTTCAGCGCTACGTTTACTTGAATATATTTTAGCAGACAACAACTGAGAAGTACTACATAATTAATGTGGCACTATTTGTAATGAAGTTGAACCGGAATATATGTGCATAAATACACACACACAATTGTATGCATATACAAACAATAAAATACAAGATTAGGTATTTCAGTGGCTAAGGTCCAAAGTCACTTAGGTCAGCAGTCAAGTTGTTGTTATGGTTGGCAAACTTTCAGTTTACACGCATGCGTTAGTAATTAAGTGGGTGTTAGCAATTCAATCGAAAGTTTTCGGTTTGCAATTAATTGAAACTATATATTCTTACATACATATGTATGTGCATTATGAATATTTTCTGTGGCATAATGTTTGATGTTCGAAACTATTTAGGCCTAAATTATTTGACTAATGAGTGTGAAATGGATTACCAATTAAGATATTATTGCACACAAGTTTTCTTGGTAATTTTTGGTTAATTAGAGAATTGTTTGTGGTGACATGCAAAACTAAAATTTTAAGTGGCTACAAATTGCAACTAAGCAAATACCTTACATAAAAGATAATATTAAGCAATTTCAATTATTTTTAACTTATAGAGTGCTTATTTTATTTCTAGTTGTTTATGTACTTATTAAATATTAGGTACTTCATTAACAATAAAATATTTGGGTATGGTTTTCAGTTAGGACTGACTGATACTATGAGTAAACGTATATTTCATCATCCTCAGTTTGCGAATAACTACAGGTGGCGGTCAGCCACACTTCCGGTCTCAGCAGCAAAGTGTGCATACAGACAAATGCCTTTCTACAAGTATAATACTAGGTTTCCATTGGCGAAATCAGCTGCATAAGTGCTGACAGTAAGGCGCTTGAGCTTTGTCTAAGTGAGAATGACTGCGTTTTTGACGCTACTGACTGCCTGGACACACATGGACACACACACAACTTCAATTCTGTTTTTATACTGTGCTTGTCTCAAATCTTCCTTTGCATTTTGATAAATCCTCCTGAGCTTTTGATTTTATCTAGCAAAGAGTTATGTGGAATTTTAAATGTATTAAGTAAGTTCCTGCAGAAAATATTGAATTTGAAGTCAACATATGTATAATATAAGGAAAATCGTCACATATCAAGAAGTTGCAGGGACATAAAAGATACAATTTATTTTTAAAATGTTATATGTTTTATAAGAAATGTAGTTTAGTTTATATTTGGTAATATATTTACAGTTCAACCCATTAAATATGGATCATCATATATGTATTTTCTATATATGTAATCTAATAAATATTCACATGAAATCTAAATATAGCTTTTTTATATTTAACTCTTTTTGGTGCACTTTTTCGTACTTGTTCTAATCTAAAATATCTGTGCTTAGTCGCGCTTGAACACCGATCGCCAGCAGTTAGCATTCAGCCAGAATCGTCTTTGATTTGGTATTTGCTCGCATTGATTGTTGTTACGTTTTTTGGTTTGCACTATTTTTTAGTTGTTGTCACTTTGTTGACAACATACTTTTCATATGATTGATTGGAAAATTTGCGAAATTTGTGACACACAAACACTCCTGATGGATCGTTAAGACCATTATGATTCGACAAAGGCCTTGGACTCTATTATAAAGTTCTTAAGTCGGATAATATCGATTCCTTAAGATATTACTTCTATTCAAATATATACATTTAATAAACCTCACGAACACGTTATTTTTTGTTTACAATAAAATATGTTTCTGTAAGACATTACATTTTTAGTAAAACCAATTGTATAAATATTATAAAATTATTCAATAATGTATGTACACCAACTTCTGCACCATTTTTTTAGTTTAAAAGCGATTATAATAGAACTTAATCTATGTCTGGAAAGTAAAAGCAGTCACATGATAGACGTAAATTTCTGATGGATAAGATGGAAGATAGCGCTTATCATAGAAGTGCAAATATAAGGAGGTGACTGTCATCGCTTATGTTTGTGAAAAATATAAATGACGTTTAAGCATGACGCTACACTTTTCCCACGAAAGATCAGCTAAATCAAACTTTCAACTTAACCAGCAAATAATGAAATGCCACCAAACTGTGTAGAAATATAACACATATTGAACGACGTCACCAAGTTTTATGGAAACTATAAATAAGAATGTAGGATCAACGAATTTAAAGAGTCTTCGGCGTCACTTTCAACTCTAGATCCACATTCCCGCGAAACTCTTGGATGTCAATCACTATTTATCGCTATTACACCCCGTCACATGATTTACCTAATCTCCAGGTATTATCGCCTCACCTTGTAGTTAACAGTTCCATGACCTTTCTGGTGTTGATAGTCAAGCAAACTAGATTGATTGCTCAACTTCGTTTGGTTTGGCTTTTCTTGTTTGCATGGTGTGGTTAGATAAGACGTTCACTTAAATGTTATGAATAAAGAACTAAATTGTTTGCGGTAGGCAACTACACTTGTATATATACATGTGCAAATATACAATGCTTTGTATCTGTTTTTTAATGGAATTTTAACTCCAAAAATTTGAAATTATTACTTTTGATCAAGGAAAAAACATTTGAGCATAACTCACATTGCAATAATTGAATACTGAAGACTAATTATTTCAAGAAATATAACAACTTTTTTTTTTCTTAATAATGTCCAATTTAAAATTTTACACGGAATTTTTAGTAAGGACAAATGCATCAAAGTATAATTATTTTTACCTAGTCCAATTTCCATATCTGCAATAAACAAATACTAGGAAACGAAATTTACATTTGTAATTCGCCGAAAAAGTTGGAGCAAAATATTAGTATTACTTTTCCACTTACATAAACCTTTTACGCAAATGAAATGAAATTGAATTAAATCGAAAATATTTATTCCCAAGTAGTTGTGTCCAATATTCAAATTTCTAATTAAAATGCAAAGCTTTTAATTAACTTGAAATGTTTGAAGCATGGGACAAGAGCGCAAAAGTTCTTAAATGTGCATGTCAACCTCAAACTTGATGCATACATATGCATGAATTTCCAAGGTATGCATTTAATGTGGAATGAGCAGTATGCAACAAACAGCAGCCCATGCTGCACATTGCAGTGTTATCATATGTTGTGTTGGTCGGTGGCAGTATTCACGTGAAAAGGAGGAAAATAGCATGCAATGAGAAACATGTAAAATAGCGATGAACATATCAAGGGAAGAGCAATATTATTGTTGGAGAAAATTTGTTGAAGACGCATAATGAAAATATTACATACAAATTGTTATAATGTATGTTGTTTAAATGTTGATATTACTTGGCATTGGCATTATGGTCACCCATCATTGTTTCGTAGTACAGGGAAGTCATCATCGTCAGCATCATCATGTTTGCAACGTTGATTTTGACTTCGCAATTGCTGTGTAGCAACAGCGATAGCTGTGTTGAAATGTTAAAATTCGTCAAGGTAAGTTTGTCGTATCGTGGTGTGATGGCGTTGTTGCACAGCAACAGCGACAGAAACAGTGACTATTATTTTCACTTTGTGTTTTTTGTATGTCCCAGTTCGTTATAATACGAGAAATATAATCCAAGATGTTACAATTAGAATTTTATAAAGATATTACTTTGTGGAAGAAATATGAATGCTTGTTCTATTGGCAAATGTTGTATTTACCGATTTCTAGTCATCAACAATAACAAGTTCTGATTGGTTTCCACACAAAATATGTCCCAGGATGTATACTCCTATTTCAAATTTTGTTTCATATACTCTCGTTGAAAGAATTCACTTTTTTTAGTTTATTGAACACTTTATAGTTTGATATACCAATTTAAATTGTGTCATTTTTGCTTGATCATCACCGTCTAGTCATCAGGGCAATAAACAACCATTGTCAACCATATTACTTTCAAAATCAGAGGTTACGTATACGACATGGTATATTATAAAAATGAAGGATATATTTATACTCTCGCAACAAAGTTGCTAAAGAGAGTATTATAGTTTCGTTCACATAACGGTTGTTTGTAACACCCAAAACTAAACGAGTTAGATATAGGGTTATATATACCAAAGTGATCAGGGTGACGAAGCGAGTCAAAATCCGAATGCCTGTCTGTCCGTCCGTCTGTGCATGCTGTAACCTGAGTAAAAACTAAGATATCTTGATATTGGCACACTTGTTCCTTGGCACCACAGGAAGGTTGCTTTCGAAGATGAGCAAAATCGGTGCACTGCCACGCCCACAAAATGGCGAAAACCGAAAACAAATAAAGTGTCATCACTAAGCCATAAATAAAGCTATGGAAATATTCTGTGCCAAAAATAAATTTTACTTTGGGAATTAAAAATCATACACTCACTTTCAGTTTTCTATTCTACTTATAATACTTAGCTTCTGATAACTTAGTTACTAACTCGCAAGTTACCTCGATTAATTTGTAAAAATGTAGTTTTAATATGCACAAATATTAACTAATTCCATGCTTTACTAGTGTACATTTTATATAACTCATTTTCACACCTTCACTAAATTACCTCGCAAAGCACTCTTGTCAGCTCTTGAAGATAAACTACTTTATTTCAATTGAGACGATTTTGCTGCGCACCCGTTTGAGTAAGTGCACTTGTCACTTGCGAGCCATGGTATGAACGTGGATATAACTTTCAAACATACTAGCTGATAATAGTATATCCACATATTTAGTTGCTTATATATGCGTCTATATGTGGTGATATATGGTTTGCGTACTTATGCAAGTGCTATGCTTTCACTTCCATATATAATGACAGCCAGTAATATCTTACTCGTTTAATAACAGTTTTAGTAAGATATGACGCAAAATGCTAAGCACATCTTCATGAGCACTATGACAGTGATAGCTCTTTATACCGATATTAGCGTTGCTCATACCACCTGTCTTACCAGATTTGATATTACGATGACTACTTACTTACTCACGATCTACTTAAATTGTCAACGATGAATACGTGAAGCATAAGCTTAAATGGTAATTAGTGTTAACAGAAAATTATCATATAAACGAATATAATATATGAAGAATATTTAGGTATCGCTGTGTGTATTTGTATTTCCGTCATTGCTGGTTGCTGGCTGACATTTGATTTCACGCTATATTTTCCACATATGTACTCCGCTTGAGCAGCACGAAAATCACAAAATACCTCACAAACGATTATGCTATGAAAGAAAACAACACTTCCACTGTTCGCCGACAGTGAGTGCATATAGCTTGCATACATTAAATCGAGCTGGCATTAGAAGTGCTCACACTAAGTGAAAATTATCTGAAAGTTGTTAGAGAAATGTATGAAAAATTAACTTAAAATAAAACAATATGCGGGTGCAAGAGAAAAACACTATAGCTAAACTATCAAAACGGAACCCTTTTTTATTTTTCCTACTTCCTCTGAAAGATATACTTTTATATCCTAAAAAGGGAAATCCCAAATAGCGTTCTTGTTGAGAAAAAGTAGTACCACTGCTATGAACACCTGTTGCTCTAATCAAACAAGTAACGTAAGCGCTAATACAAGATCAGTATTTAAGAAAAGAGACAAATTTGATGTACAAAATGGGTTTTTATATCTGGTGAGAAAACAAACGAATTTCTTTAGAAGTGACACATTGCCTTTTAAAAATAATGGCTATTGTTTGATAGCTTGTAACTGCATTTTGGCTTTGTATCCATATTTTTATAGACCGGACAAGTTTCAAATTCAGCTGTAGTGCTGTAAATACGATTATAGATTGCCAAAAATATTTTTAAAAACGGGAAATCCACTTTTTAAACTTCGATTATATTTATTTGCATTTCTATTTTGCATTAAAAACTGAAATTCGCATATAATATATAATATGATATGGCTCCCTACTCCGTTACACCTTTGATTCGAGTGTATATGCGATTCTAATGCGGAAAAACTGTTTTCATCTGGGCTTCATAAATAAATATATTGTCATCCGAAATTGTCATCTTTTCGCAACTTATTAGGTGGTATATTTTTCTTTAGTTTCTGTCTTATTAAACGTTCAGCTTCCTTAACCACCCTTTTAGTAGTTGATTTGATCACTTCTCTGAGCGTTGAAATATATATCGTAAGACATATCGTTATGACAATTTCAACTCATACAACTCATGCATCCATTTCAAGGAAATGTTCGTGTATTTGTCGTGTAAAAACAATACTTTTCAAAAATCATTTAACACAAATTAAAGAATCTAGATTCCTGAAGACAGCAATGCGAAATGAATAAAAGAATGGGATAAGTAATGTATTGCTTTAAATATCTAATTACGTATACATATACATCTTATATGTTACTACTATATGTTACTTATTATTTATTATGTTTTTAATGAATTAGAACTAGAATCTTTAAAATAACAGCGCAAACATAATCATTGCTTCTGTACACGTGCATCGACCATATAAAACGTTTGTTAAATATAATATAAACAATAAACTTGCAACGGAGAATATAAGCGGAAAAGTACGCCGTAGAGAGTCGCGTAATTAATTGAAACTTTGGGGTGATAATAAAATTGTGATAACTTTTATGAGTAAACACATATTATACATTTATAAAAAGAGCTTCGCTGAAAAAATATAATAAATTTATAAAATACATAATGCAAACACCTTTAACAAGCTTGTGGTGAAACATTTTTACGTGTAGATATGAGAGTGTATTGTATACATGTACATAATTAGTGGTAGAACACAACGAGGTGGTTATTATATTAAAATATAATGTGTACTGGAGTACAACAGCGAAACATTTTTAATTTTGTGCAAGCCAGAATTTTAATTAAATTGGCATTCGTCTAATTAAAGTTTTACTTAACTTTAGAATTCACTCTGTCACTTAATGCTAATTAAATGTATTTGTTTCCGCCTTATGCGGTTAGCTTTATCATTATAAAATTTGTAACTGTTTTGTTTGCATGCATTGCACACATCCGGTTTCCTTCCGGTGAATTAATAAAAATTATAATATAAAATTCACCAACAACAAAAATGAATAAGTTAACATCCCATTATATAAATAAATAACTAATAGTCATTATGCAATTATAAATCGTATAGTTTATAAATGTAAAGAATGAAATGAAAGAGGAAATGTAATTTTGTATAAAAATATTTTAACTATCCCCGTCTCGTATTTTCACCGACACAGCGATTAGGATCCAAAACTCATGTGGCATTTAATAAAATTGAAAATGACTATCAGTTCCTTAGGATTTGCCATGGAGAATTTCAACACGAAAGAATGCGAACGCTGGAAAGAGAGAAGGTTTTCGTGCAGCAAAATCAAGAAAATTTACAAAACCTCATTTTATGGAAAAGCAATTGGTGTATATTGTTTCGATAAAGCACTCGAAATGCCTGTCAGAGCCACCCACTGTTCTATGTTAGGTGCCATCAATACTAAGTTGGCAGCAACATGTAGTTTGATTGAAAATTTTGAACTACGTTAAAAAAATTTAGCAATGACTCGGGGCTAATAATTCCCTCGCGGTTGTTTTAGTGAAATGCTTATAACATTAAATTCTATGCCAATAATTGACAACTTTAAGGTACATACTCGTATACATATGGTAAAATAATTATTGAAATGCACATGTGTTCAAAAAGGTATATTTGCGTATACATGTAGCAAAAATCTAAGACTAATTGCAATTTTCGAATAATCTTGCTTCGACTTCTAAAGCTCTATATTAAAGTTTAGGTAAAGGGATTTTATACAGAGGAGTTGCAATGATAAAGTTTATTTTAATTTATTTTATTTTTTATGGCTTTCGAACGTGGAATTGACCTTTTTCGCTGCTCTTACTATTTTTTGAGAATATCAATTAAAGATTAGATTTCTTAGTACTCTTCCGTTGATTTGAACCTCCTAGATGTTGCATCGAGAAACTGAAAATATATCCATTTGGATCGATCTGCATCTTGTTTCCGTTTTACCGTGAATTCCAGCTGGTCCATACAAGCAGTATGGAAACATCAGCTAGAAGTCAAAATAGGACCACACATGGTTTACCTGGTTCCCATGTTGCTGCTGCCGTTGTTAATATATCTTGACGGGCGCCTGGTTCTGCTGCTCTTACTAACTTTATTTGACGAAAGCGCTGACAATGTCTAATGTCTTAATTATTTACGGACGGTTAGCCTTATATTTGTTTTTGTTATCCAACATTATTTTAGCCGCCTTACACAAGCTTATCTCATCCAATTTAACAAAATTTAATAATCCAAGCTAAGCCAAATCTCTACTATATTATAAATATTATATAATTATCCAATCTCTTCTCATTTTATATGCATAATCTCAATCTATGGGTAAAATCTGTTTACTTTAAATATCCATTTCTCCCAATTTAAATATCATATTAATTAGAGAACTTTCCATTTTATTAGTAAATCGTTTAAACTCCTAAAATTATGCATCCAAAATCAGTAAACTTTGGCCTTCGACTGGTTTTGGTTAGCCACAATAAAAAGTGACATTTTTCAGCATGAATGTAATAGATAATATTAACATATTATTTTCCAAGTATATGTATATGCATACAGATGCACATATTAAATCACTCCAAGGTATATGATAAAACTGTCAAGTCAGCCACCTCGGTGTTTGCAAATAAATTACCAGGAAGTGTGAAATAATTTTGCGCTTGTTAAAACACAAAATTGGCACAAGCCTAGGCAAACATATACGTATATACTTACACAAAACTACTTATACAAACGCGCTTTTGTAGCTACCCTTCAGTTCGGCTCATTAGTGAAACACTAGTGAGTTCACTACTTACTGGTAACCACCACTGGTTACCCACCATAATACCGGCAATGCAATTCACTCATGAATTTAACACGGCGATGTCATTGGCGGTAACCGATTAACACTATTCACGAGTGATTTCACCGCCTATACTTCACTAGCTACTTCACCACATATCACTGACTATAATCATTAGTTACCTCACAACTTCCGACTATTAAATTTCACTACTTTCTTCACTACCTCTCAACCTAGCTAGTTTATTCCAAACATAATTAAACACAAACTTTATTTAAATTTTATATAATTAACAATATTAATTTTTATTTAAAATTCCTTTGTTTACAATTATATTTACCATCTGAACCACAGAGTCGGTTAATATCAGTCAAAATTTTTGTGCACTTCGGCTGGATTCAAAAGCGACTTCGTTGAACATGTTATAATGAAAGAATATAATTAAAAAGAAATCTAGTTGATATTAAAATTGTATTACAAATTACATACCGTATTTATCACTGCACTTATATCCCCAAGCCACATTTATAGGAGTTCCATTAAAATTTGGCGTTGATCTTAAATGAGTAATATAATTCGAAACAAGTATACATATAAGTAAGGTGTTAATAATTTAAATAAATGTACATACAATGATATTTATGCGTTCATAAATATGTACGTGCAAACACTTCCAAACAAAGCATATAATTATACAGCAATGTTGGAATTCTTACCTCTTTCCATTGTGCAGGGCAGTCCATTTTTTTGCATACATATTTACATATAAAATATTTATGTTTTCTTTGTTTTTGATCACTATTATTTCATTCACCTTTTAATAACACTTTTAATAAACAATAAACGTATTAGAACCCGCGACGCGAGATCAATTGTACAAATTATTATGCGAAAAATGAAATATCAGATTTATAAAGAAAACGCTGATGCCTTTCTTTCTACTACAGTAAATCATGCTTTCAATGACCAACGTGTACGTAAATACTATAATGATCCAATAATTATTTGCAACTTGTACTTACTGTACGAGATGCTCTGCCGTTATTATTCTGCGTTATTTTTGCTTCGATCTCTCAAAATTGCATTCCCACCCTTATTTGTCGCTAATATTCTACTGAGAGTACATATTGAGCACAACGTTCTCTAGATCATGCTCTCTTCTCTCTCATGTACTATGCGAATTTTTTTTTTTTTTTCATCATTTTCAATGATGAGAATACTCAATATAATTCAATCAAAAAATCACACCGAAATCGTAGATATTTTTTTAAGACCACATGGATAACATTGATTTATTTTAATAAGAAATTTTTATACTCTCGCAACAAATGTTGCTAAAGAGAGTATTATAGTTTTGTTCACATAACGGTTGTTTGTAACACCCAAAACTAAACGAGTTAGATATAGGGTTATATATACCAAAGTGATCAGGGTGAAGAGTGGAGTTCAAATCCGAATGTCTGTCTGTCCGTCCGTCCGTCCGTCTGTGCAAGCTGTAACTTGAGTAAAAATTAAGATATCTTGATGAAACTTGGAACACTTATTTCTTGGCACCATAGGAAGGTTGCTTTCGAAAATGAGCAAAATCGGTCCACTGCCACGCCCACAAAATGGCGAAAACCGAAAACACATAAAGTGCCATAACTAAGCCATAAATAAAGCTATGGAAATAAAATTTGGTATGAAGGATCGCACTATGAAGGGCATATTTGGATGTAATTTTTGGGGAAGTGGGCCGCCCCTACTAAGTTTTTTGTACATATCTCGCAAACCAATAGAGCTATAGAAACCAAACTTTCTGCAGTCATTTTTTTTTAGCCACTTCCTAATACATTCCAAAAATGAAAAAAATCGGATAATAACCACGCCCACCTCCCATACAAAAGTTAGGTTGAAAATTACTAAAAGTGGGTTAACGCACTTACGAAAAACGTCAGAAACACTAAATTTCACATAAGGAATGGCAGATGAAAGCTGTACTCAGATTTTTTTACAAAATGGAAAATGGGCGTGGCGTCGCCCACTTATGAGTCAAAAACCATATCTCAGGAACTACTAGACCGATTTCAATGAAACTTGGTTTGTAATAGTTTCCTTACATCCCAATGATATGTTGTGAAAATAGGCCAAATCGCTTCACAACCACGCCTACTTCCTATATACCAGAACTTTGAAGACGATCTGAATCGTTTACTTTACAATATATAAAGTAAGCACTAGTGAAGATATCGGTGCAGAACTTTGCACAAATACTATGTTTATAGTGTGGCAGCCCCATTCTAAAAATCGCCGAAATCGGACCATAGATTTTCAAGGCCCCATATATCGAACATGAGGACCTCGGTGCTTCTAACCTAATATTATGGTTTCCAACTTTCAATGGACTTTATACAATATATATGACGAATATGTGGGTCAAATTGTGTATTATATAATATAAATAAAGTTAAATAAATAAATTGCGAGAGTATAAAATGTTCGGTTACACCCGAACTTAGCCCTTCCTTACTTGTTAATAATAGCAATTCTGGAGACTGCGGCTTAAACTTCAATAAAATTTAGAAATACATATTTTTTACTTCGAGATTTCAATAAAATGAACGCGAATTATGGAAATCGTCCACAAATACAATTTAAATTCAGATATAATCACATTTTCTTTAAATTTTTGGCTTTGCTGGGTAAAACTCAGTACTATTGTTGAATGTTGTTTTGTTGACAATGCATGTTGTGCGGCATTTATATATTTTTATACTCTCGCAACAACAAAGTTGCTAGAGAGTATTATAGTTTTGTTCACCTAACGGTTGTTTGTAACACCCAAAACTAAACGAGTTAGATATAGAGTCATATATACCAAAGTGATCAGGGTGACGAGTAGATTTGAAATCCGGATGTCTGTCCGTCCGTCCGTCTGTCCGTCTGTCCGTCTGTCCGTCTGTCCGTCTGTGCAAGCTGTAACTTGAGTAAAAATTAAGATATCTTGACGAAACTTGGCACAAATATTCCTTGGCACCATAGGAAGGTTGCTTTCGAAAATGAGCAAAATCGGACCACTGCCACGCCCACAAAATTGCGAAAACCGAAAACACATAAAGTGCCATAACTAAGCCATAAATAAAGCTATGGAAATAAAATTTGGTATGAAGGATCGCACTATGAAGGGGCATATTTGGATGTAACTTTTTTGGGGAAGTGGGCGTGGCCCCGCCCCCTACTAAGATTTTTATACATATCTCGCAAACCAATAGAGCTATATAAACCAAACTTTTTGTAGTCGTTTTTTTAGCCACTTCCTACTACGGTCCAAAAATGAAAGAAATCGGATAATAACCACGCCCACCTCCCATACAAAAGTTAGGTCGAAAATTACTAAAAGTGGGTTAACTCACTAACGAAAAACGTCAGAAACACTAAATTTCACATAAGAAATGGCAGATGGAAGCTGCACTCAGATTTTTTTACAAAATGGAAAATGGGCGTGGCGTCGCCCACTTATGGGTCAAAAACCATATCTCAGGAACTACTCGACCGATTTCAATGAAACTTGGTTTATAATAGTTTCCTTACATCCCAATGATATGTTGTGAAAATAGGCCAAATCGCTTCACAACCTCGCCTACTTCCTATATACCAGAACTTTTAAGACAATCTGAATCGTTTACTTTACAATATATAAAGTAAGTACTAGTGAAGATATCGATGCAGAACTTTGCACAAATACTATGTTAATAGTGTGGCAGCCCCATTCTAAAAATCGCCGAAATCGGACCATAGGTTTTTAAGGCCCCATATATCGAACACGAGGACCTCGGTGCTTCTAACCTAATATTATGGTTTCCAACTTTCAAAGGACTTTATACAATATATATGACGAATATGTGGGTCAAATTGTGTATTATATAACATAAATAAAGTTAAATAAATAAATTGCGAGAGTATAAAATGTTCGGTTACACCCGAACTTAGCTCTTCCTTACTTGTTTGTATATACAATTGTTTGCTTACAACACACAAACGCTGCACTTTTAAATTCAAAGTTCAAAACTCTCTCTGAAACATTCATTTATCATCTTTTCGATACCGCAGATTGTGCTAACGGCGCTGAAGTCACCATACCCTGGCAGTCAAAGCTACAAAAAACATAGAAAGCAATTTAACATTTGAGAAGTAGAAGGCGAGGAGAACACAAATAGAATGAGAATAATTTTGGAAAGAAGCAAAGAAGAATAGAAGACAATGAGAAAAGATGCAGAAATTATAAACTATTGTACATATTCTATTATGGTTATGGTTGCAAGGTAGACGGATAAATTTGTATTTTTCTATTGAAAACATCGCATCGTTGAAAACTGACAGCATTATTATACGTAATTTGTACATAGGTATATATTTTATTTGCTTTGCTTTTTATGTTGGATTGGTATGACCGTTAATTCTGTCATCACTGTCGGAAATATTATCACAAATTTGTGACAAATTATTATCGCTGTCGATATTTGGCTGTCAATAGCGGAATTTCCGCTCATAATTTAATTCAATGCCAGCTACACTTGCATGCCCTCAAAGTTACATAACTTAATTATTTAAAAGAAAGTAAACTTAATGTATTATCGAGTTCGAATGACTTTCTACGTAAAGTAATTATTACAATTGCCTTCAGCTTACTGGCGTCCTGCTTTTTTCATACAAGTCATGGATGTACATGTCTGTGGGTACGTAAAAATATTGTTCAACTTTTCCAGAATATTCATAAAATATTTGATAAAGAATATTTTTAAGGCATCATCTAAAAAAAATTACCAAGCATTTTTTTCAAACATATCTGATTTGTTACCATCGAATGATAAATTTCATTTAATTGCCTGTCACATCTTTAATATTTGATTTCTTACCTTCTCTGAATTTATTTCACAGCGCACATCTGTTGTTGACAATTTGACACTTTTATTAGCACAACCCGTTGACTTCCCAGAAAGTGTGGGAAATGAAGGATTTCAAGTCAAATATCTGTTTGTGAAATAATACCACCGAACTTATTTAGATCAATTGGTCATCATTCTGGTTAACATTAGTTCAAAATTTGGGTGCCACCAACATTAGCACATTATTACTATTATGTTATGTGGCGCTTGTAATGTCTGTTGGCGCATCCTTTTAGTTGTGCATTCGACTCAAAATATCACATTAAATATCAATATCAAATCAAATTTGGCGTATAACAAAGTTGCCATAAGAGTGCTAATGAAAATTGAGTGGCTTGCAGCGGACTAGATACAGTTGATAGCCTAGAGTAGACAGTGCGTTTAAAGCGCAGAATATTAACAACTCTTTGCATATTTTACGTTTCGCTGCTAACACCAACAATATATACGTACTAAAAATATGCACAGAATATTCAGCCGAGTACACAAGTATTATATATATATATGTATATATATATTTGGCGTAGAGACCGCTTTAAGCGATTATAGCCACTCGTTCCTCCTTTTTGCTTTTTGGCGCCAACTGGAAACACCAAGTGAAGCCAGGTCACTTGGTCTTTCCACCGGAGTGGAGGTCGTCCTCTTCCGCGGCTTCCTCCAGCGGGTACTGCATCGAATACTTTCAGAGCTGGAGTGTTTTTTTTCATCCGTACAACATGACCTAGTCAGCGTAGCCGCTGTCTTTTTATTCGCTGAACTATGTCAATGTCGTCGTATAACTCGTACAGCTCATCGTTCCATCGTTTGCGGAATTGGCCGTTGCCAATGTTCAGAGGACCATAAATCTTACGTAAAACCTTTCTCTCGAAAACCCCAAGAGTCGTCTCATCGGATGTTGTCTTCGTCCACGGGAATAATGAGCGACTTGTAGATTTTGATTTTTGTTCGTCGAGAGAGGACTTTACTTTGCAATTGCCTACTCAGTCCAAAGTAACACCTGTTGGCAAGAGTGATTCTGCGTTGGATTTCAAGGCTGACATTGTTAGTGTTGTTAACGCTGGTTCCCAAGTAGACGAAACTACTACTTCAAAGGTATGACTGTCAACAGTGACGTGAGAGCCAAGACGCGAGTGCGCTGACTGTTTGTTTGACGACAGGAGTCGTCTTGTCCTCATAATTTATTTTATATATGGGTTACAATAATAACAAGAATAATAGTGAGTGGAATCGAATATGTGTGACTAACACCAACAGTGGACAACTGCAACAAATTTTTTGAAGTATGATAAATTGTGTCTTTGTGCGCCGAAATCATATTTCACGCATTAATAAAACTCAAAACTTTACGCCTACACAGTGATGGCTGTTAAAGCCTATATTGGCGGTTCACTCCATATCACGGATTTCATATCGACATTTGGATATATTCAGAGCAATATATGAACGTGAAAATCGTTAGTTATTATAACTATTTTTAACGTAGTGAACACCCGCTTGTGGGTAACCGTCGCAACAATATTCATGTTCATTAAGGAAATATTATCTGTATTTTTTGGGGTCCATTAAATTGTCAGCAGCATTATTTTATGTTTAAAATTCTACGAAAATATTTTTAGGCAACACGCAGTGATAGAGTGGAAATTAAATATATGAAAACAGCAACAACGTAACTAACAAGGGTGCGACGTGACATACTTGTATCACTTCTTTCTCTCTTACGGGATATTAGGTAAAGTTCAATTCCTCCATGCGTTATTTTGAAAAATATGCAGTTGATAATCTACGGATTATGCAGAGTTTAATGGTTATACTAATTGTAGGTGATATAGTACTGAGCCTGCTGCGAAAAAAGCATTCACTGAAATAGCGACAACAGTAAACATCACATTAGCAGCAGTCTACAAACAATAACCAACAGCCATTAACACCGACTCTGGCATTGACTGGATACCTTAGATTAGCGTATAGCTCCAAAAGCTTATTTCCTCATCGGGCGCTTGTGCGTATTTATAATGAACGTAAAAGTGAATAGCTACATAAAGATAAATACCCACAAGCAAGTTTGTATGCCGGCCAGAAGTAACTTTGAACAATGCTAACCAGTTCACCAGTTTCCCCGACTGCCTATGGTGAATTGTTGATGCGATGAATTGTGAGCGGGTATTCATGCGGATATCGATGAATGAGGTGTAGAATGTAGATCTGTGTGCGATGTTACTCAGGATTCTGAGTTCTTTCCTCGCATATGTACATGAATGCACACTCCTATGTATAGAAATATCTGTATTTATATGGTGACGTTATTTACATGTCAACAAGAAGTTTCGAGACTAATATATTGCTTATGGAAATTAAAAATGTTTCTTTCAAACGAGCGGCATCAAATCTCCATAATAAAAGTTTAAGTTGAATTGTTTGTGATTGTATTAAAAGGGATTTCTTAAAAGGCCATGTAAATGTTTTAATATATGTATGTACACTAATACAATGTTTAAAACTTTTAAAACTGTCGGGTTTTTCACACGATTTACCAACAGGGGGTACATGATCTTAAATTAATGCCTTGCAACTTTCACCTGTATCAACGCGTGAATGCGTGGTACTCAACTTGTCGAAGATTGTCATGTCCGCATTTAATTCCCACGCATCACTAATGTCGCTCGAGACACTTTCTTTCAAGCAAGCCGACACGTGCTGACAACTTAGTAATAGTGCTATGCTATGCTATGCAAAAAAGTGTTAATAATGTGGAAAGTGGATTTGCAGAGGTATTTAAACTTGGTAACTAAGTTGTCGCAGTTAAGTTTACTTCAACACTTGTTGACATTTAAGTTCTATTTGTTGTAAATATTAGTCTTAATAGGAGTGTTAACAGTGAGTCATGTTAGTGATTAAGTTGGCGTTCTTCTCTTTGTTTCTCTTTGAATAATCGTTCAATCGTGTCTTAAACCAAATAATATAAATGTTTTCCATCGGAAAATAAACAAAAAAATTGCAGGAAAGTGATGCTTAAGATTCTGAGCCATACAGAAACTGTCAATGCGAGATGTAAGGAAACCACTTTGCTTACAATTTAAAAAATGTTTTTTTGGAGAACAAACAGTTAATATTTTAATTCGGATGGTGAAAGCAACCACCACCGATTTACCTATCAACTGCCTTCCATTTTGCGAAATGGTATTTCCAAGTAGCATAAAAATCACGTCAGCTGTGTTTAGGCCAACGTGCGACAATTTTAATTACCTGCTAAGTGACAGCTGTTAAAATACGCTTCCGTTATGCAATAGTAATGATAATTATTTCTTAGCGCTTCCCGCGTGAATCTAAAATCAAATTTAAAAGAGCTTAAAGGATATAAGGTACAATACTCCATCTCTTTTCCATATTTTCCAACAATAATATTTTTATAATTTAATTCACCTGCGAATACTAATTACAACTGTTTGTTCACAATGAGCACATGGTGAAAGACGAATATGTGTTGCGCAATGTCGTGAGGTGCTGACCAGCCATGCAGATACTTGAGCAGGTTGAACAGCTGTTTTACAGAAACTAATAAGTAGAATCTACGTTCAATAAGAATATTAATTTCACATTATTTATACAGGTTGAGACAAGTCATGCTATTTGTACTTCTTCCGAGTGCAGCGATCTCTCTAACAAAAAATTAGAAAAAATTCTGGATTATTCTCACTAATTTTGAATGTCCCCGCTATAAATATAAAATGTATACATTTTTGATTTCTTTGAGTTCTGTGTAACTTATTTAGCCAAAAGACTTTATCTTTTATAAAATTTTTTTTCATAAAAATACTCAAATTATATGCATTCCATAAATAAAGCTTGATAATTGGCCATGAGCCCAAATAAATATGCACAGAATGAATAAAATAAAATTATATTAAAAATACCAATGCCTTTTCATACAAAACAGCACAAAACTCGTAAATTACACCTTCATTATGTTTTATAAATGCTTGTGTGAACGTTCATTAAAATTAAACGCTTGACCTCACTTGTCAACAACATGTGTCAGAGGTATTGTTGTTAAAAAACAATAGGCCAAATAATTATATAAAATATATTAGGTGAATATCGGATACATATGTATATATAGATATATATTTGTAAGTATTGGTAAATCTGTGCATACGCTTAGTAACAGCTGTTACTGTGTTTTATTCGCATATTACTATTATTATTATAATTGCTGGTGCTGGTGATAGTGTCATTAAGGCCCTAGCTGATTATGATGTTGCAATTAAGCGAATCGGTTGCCACAGACATTCGCCAATTATTGGCATTTAAAAATTGGATTTATATAATATATGAAAATGTCTTTTACAAATATATTTATTTTTTATTTTGTTGAAAATAAGAAGCTATGAAGCTTTTAATATGGGCTAACAATATTCCATTTCATACACTTAATAAAATAATTGGGGTTTTACAAAATGCATTTGTATATTATTTATACTCTCATTATCGATAAGAAATGTGATTTTTTTAATTAAAAAATCCCGGTACAAAAGTGATTACATATGTAATATTTTTCTAACAATGTCTTTATATTTCTACAAGTTTGTTACAAGTAGTACATTTATAAGTGTTCACATTTTCATTAACACGAGATATTCAAATCGTTTGCTTGTGCCAGTAAGGTGGACGATTTCATAAATGTTTGTGTAAGTGTTACACTCAAATTGTTTTTGCGACTGCCGCAACACCTCTACCAACTACAAACATACTTTGTAAGACTTGCGTTGGCGTGACCTCCTCATGAGCATTGACTCAAGTGTACAAAATAAAAAGGCGCTTAAAGAGAAATCAAAAGTTAGCAATATGTTTTAAGTTGTAAATAGCAAGGTTAACTTTTGAAGCAAGATTACATTTATATGCAGTGACGGCAGTTGCTTTATGCGCCTGAAAGCAGATTTGAATATAATAAAGAAAAGAGTTGCGTTTACCGAATTTCTATGTGAGTTGTGGGATTTTCTAATCAGTATATAATGTTATTGCGTTCTTCGTTTTTGTTCAAGTTCAACTTTTTTATCGCTATCGGTCGATTGTTTCATAAATGTGTTTAGGCTTGTGCAGAAATTCTTATTGTATTACAAAGTTTTGAGAAAAATGCTAGTTGATATTTTTTCATATATTTGGGATGACGATGTGGTTATACACATGAAAAGCTGAGTAATTAATTTTCTTTGAAGAAATTGGAAGAGTGTAGATAAATTTTTTGTCAGCTTTTGGCCTTCCTTTCAATCCTTAACGGTTATTAATTCTTCTTTATTTCGATTTACAATACAAATGTACAAGACTACTTTAGAGTGTGTTAAAAAAATAACGGGAATTTTGGATTTTTGAACAAATTATTTATTCAACTTATATTTTTTTATTTTAAAGATATTTTATATATATTAAAATTCCTATTAATTTTCAAACTTGCAAAATTCATATAAACTAATTCGTATATTTTTTGAAATTTAATTCACTTATTTTTAAGCCATTATTGATATTTCTCGAACAGAAAAATAGCTGCAAAAACTAATTTTTACAATACGCAACTAATAAAAAAAAAATACATAAATAAATTTAATTGCAATATTAAAGGCATTAAATATCAGCCCCAAAGGCAACAACACTATAGAATCCATCGAACACTAATCAGCATTTTATGGAAAAGCCTGGGCATTTCTCAAGCAACAAACGAACACATACTTACATACAAATACTTGTTTATTAATATTCGACTATTGTTAGATGTATAAAGCCATAAATGCACTTATCTCCACAACAACTCAATTGGTGTTGCACTTTATTTTTTTCCATTTTCTCTCTTCGACGTAGTTGGTGCTACTTTCAACATTTCTCTGATATAAAGCCTTTTTGCTTTCCTTACCATATTCATGTCATGGTTTGACTCAATTGCTCTCTAAATTGATATTGCCTCTCATATATTCCTGCAATTTTCTATAGCTTTTAACTTTCTTACATATGTGGGCTTGTTTGTATTTCTCGTCTTCTATGTACGTATTATTTCACTTGTTGTGTGTTGTTAAAAGCATCATCGGGCTTTAGGTTACTGAGCCAGATTGGCTTTAAATGCATGCACCCCTTCACTCGATAGATGTGTACCATATTAGAGGGTAGCCAACTAACGAAGCTGGAATTCTAACTAAGCCGTTTACATGGAATAGAACAGGGGTATATTTTACGTATAATTGAAGTATTTCTTTTTTTTTGAATTTATCACTAGTGTGTCCAGAAAAAGTCAGATACGCTCTAGACGGTTGGTTGGTTGAAAAAGTTGGTCTTATATGAACTTATAAACAGCCCGAATTATACAATTTATTTTAACAATTCCTTAACATTTTTCTGAGATCAATAAACTTAGATATCATTTGTGAACTTTTACAAGAATCTGAGTGAAACTTTTCTTTGTATTAAAAACTAGAAGAACGCTACGACTTCGCACGGGTTTAAACATACATTTCAAAAGTTATAAGTTTTAACACACTTACACTCTCTCCCATATATTATATATGTATGTATTTGCCCATTTCTTGCGTGGGTTCATAAAAAAAAGTAAAATGAGGAAAATTCGAACATGAAATTGTATTTTATTTGCAATGAGCTAAAAATTGAATACGACCTCTATCCTTTGGTGTCCGTTGTCTTTCTTATTTTGTTCTTCAAGCCGCTGCACACGCTCTGTACTCGCCTCTCAATCGCGTACTTGAGAGATTTTGAAATTTTATTCAGCAAGCAGCTGTGAGCGCTTGTTATTCGACTCTCTGGCAGGTGATAGCAATGCGAAGAGAATGACTTGCAACAAGATTTTCAATTTCAGATTAAAATTCTCCATCACGGAGTCTTTTTGATACTATTACCTGGGAACTATTTCCAGAAAGTTGAGATTCTAGCTATAAATATAGCCTATATTACTCAGAGTTAATATAGCTTTCCAATGGTGAAAGAATTTTTGGAATCGACACAGTCGACAACCACTTCGTCAACTGAAGTGCCGGCAGCCTGATCTTTGGCTATCTTGCCTAACACATAGACGGCCCTCTTGTACCGGCTTTTCCTCACTTGATTCAGGGATTTCTTACGATTTTTAGGGTTTTCTCCTTTAGCTGCCAGTGTACTTTTGTTGGTACTCTGGGCAGCTTTATAGGTGGAGGTTTCCGTATTCAGATTTGGGGTACTTTGGTTGGTACCCACTATATTAGCTGCTGTCGCTACCGGCTTACTATGACTGGTACCTCCGGTAGCACTCGTGATCGTCTCCTGACTAGAAGCGAGGAGTGCGTTTTCATCGGATTCCATGGTCTGATTCCGGTACGTTGTTTCCCTGTCACAGTTGCAATGGTCGTCAAAGTGTTAGTTGTTATTGTTTTTGTTTTATTGTTTTCTTTTAAGTTCATGTTTGGTCCCACGAGTAAGACGGAAGGGGTTGGTCACTCGTCCGCAGAGCCGGTATGCGAAGAGAAGGCATTTGATACCTCCGACCTCGCCTGGGCATCGGAGGGGACCGTTCGCGATCAGCAATTCAATACCGCCCGCTAACCATTCAGCCCTCGGCACGGGTACCTCGACACCTTGGCTTAGGGTGGTGTTGGTGTGGGTATCCTCACACTTTCCACAACAAGAGGTGGGTGTAAAACCAAAAGGTTTATTCATCCACACCCCCTTTGTGAAAATTATGAGGTTTCCCTCTTAGTTCGTAAGAGCAGTGTGAGTTCCCATTTGGGATGCTCACATTTCTATAATAATGCATAAAAATGGTTACCTATGCGTGATGTTCAGTTGCAGTAGATTGTAAGTTCGCGAAAACTTTTGAAATGCAATTGGAGTTTGTTGATAGAAGAGGCGAGTGTGGAAGAGCCGAAAAGGTTTGTTTTTAAATTTGCGTAATTTTTTGGGAGTTTACATTCTCTTTTTCACTACTAATAATAATCCAACTATTCAGGTCGAAATTTTTTCTAAAATAAAAAACAAAATGGAATTTGGATTCATGTCGTATGCTGAATTTCCGACCTTAAGTCCGACGCGAAAGAGTGGATATATACAAAAACAGCATTTCACATCCATGAATAATATATGCTCGTTATCTAAATCTGTTATTCAACATATATTCGTACCTTTGGTACTGAGGGAAACACACAGGCATCAATATGCCATACACATAGCTAGTTGGTTGGTACGTGTGTTATACTAATTAGTTAACCTTTAACTACTGAGGTGAAATATTTGGGCGTAGTTACTGAGGTGGGGGTAAATTTTACCCCTTTATAATCTATAAATAATTTTTGCCAACGAAAATTTTTTTTAATTTATTTGTTTTTAATTGTAATAATAAAACACGTTTTTATATGAATAAAATAATAAATTTAAAGAAATCGACCTTCAAGTTTAATAAAACAAGGACTTTATTTCATAGCCACTTTTCTTAAAACTAAAAAAACAGTACTAACATAATTTAAAAAATATTGTAAAAAAAAATCAAAAACAGATAAAGGCACTTTTCACAGCCAAATTTATGACATTAGAATCACAAAAAAGAAAACAAACAAAAATTATAAAAAAAAAAAAAAACTGCAGATCAATCTATTTGGAGGATTTTTACTCATCAAATTCCTTATTTGCACAATTCACGCATAAGCGTTTACTGCATCCCATACACATAGGCTTAGTACAAAACAAACAAACATGTGGGGTCTTCCGCTTTAACCTACTAGGGCAAATGTAGCATAACTTCTTCGCAGTTGTGACCGGCTTTACTAGAGGGGAAGCTACAGAGTCTGGTCCTAAGATGCTACTTATATTGTCTCGAAGTAACTTGGGTAGTCGAAGGTTATGCTGTCGCTTTAGTTTGGTATTTGTGTGCTCAAGAATTAGGTTCTCTATATTTCTATCGAAAAATCTTGACCAAATTCCAATTATTCCATCATCAGGATTCTGCTGCAAAGCTTTTGGCAAGCGCACCATGTTATGTAGTGGAGTTTTACTGCACCGTGTTGGTTCTTTTGCTGACCACTTATACCCATTTTTTCCATAAAAATATTTTGTCTTTGACTCAATTGCGTCTTCTCCATTTCCTTGTTCATTACTATTGTCAATTTCTTGAGTAACATATTCAACGGAAACATTACATTCACTGGCTTCATCATCTTCAATGCTCATTATATCATCTGTATCACTATCTCGAAAGCAAAAATCAGCAATTTCATCATCAACGTCACTGAATTCGTCATCGTCTTCCAGCAATCCGGATATCGCTAAGTCATTTAATTTGCTTGAATTTGACATAACCTAATAAAATAAATTGCAATAAATTGTAGGAGTAGTCAAAATGATTCCATGAAAATCTAACGCCAGGCCTGGGAAGTGGTATTTTTATTTACACTAAATACTTACGCTTAGTCTGATGTGGGGTAAAATAATTTCTAATAAAAAAATACGTAACCTCGGACGAGTGGTAATTTTGACACCAGCACTGGTATATGTCCGCTTATATAACACGTACGACTGTCCAAACACAACTGAATAATAATAACAGAATAATGAGAAGATACCAGGAGAATGAAATTGATAGCGCTCAACTGAAGAGAGTAAGAGAGAAAACAAACTACGAGGTGTAAAATTTACCACCACCTCAGTAGTTAAAGGTTAACGTTATTATGCATATATTACTTTTAATCCAAGTATTACACCTTGTGTGAAAGTCAGCAGTTGTGCAAATGAATAGCACACTTACGGAGCTATCACATGTTCTCACAGATCCAAATTATAAATACGGCCATTAATGCAAGAACATGTCCATTTATGCTACTACCGCCAACATGTCGATTATGATACCCAATTTTGCAAGATTTTCTCAATTAAGATTAAGCCTCTTATGTATAATTACATACTTAACGGCTTAAGAGCATAAACCAAGGCTGTAGTATGCCGGTAAATTATAATTTTCCACAAGCCCTTTATTTTTCATCCTTATCACATTATAAACAGGCTTTTGACATCATTCGCTGTTACTGAAAATTTCAAGTGTGTGATTTTTAACACGTTTGTTTCAAATTATATTTAAGGCTTTATTTACTTACTTCAGCTACAATATAAATATAATTTATAATGCAGATCTCACAATTTGTGACAAAAGCAGCTTTGTAGAATATTTTTTTGTTTTATTTCAACACTTTCAGTAGATACTAGAGCTCTTGGTATTCGACTAATCGACTAACCGAATTAACCGAATAGGGCATTATTCGAATAATAATATTCGGTTTGCACTATTCAGATAGTCGTCAGTCATCGAGTATTCGATTAACCGTTCATTGTTGACTATTCAAATAGTGCAAGTTCATTTATTTTCTTATTTTTATTGAAAAAAGTGAAACATTAAAGCTAAAAAAATTGGTTGTAAAATACAAAAAATAACAATGAATTCACGACAACCATTAAGTAATGACAAAATAGTTTTTAACCATTTCAACTGGGCGAATGTATTAAATCAGTATTTTTCATAAAACGTCTATATAAACAATTTTCATTTATTCGATTAGTGACAGTATAACTATTCGAATAATCGCAGTAGAGCGACTATTCTAATAGCCGTAACATAATCGATTTTCAGGTTAGTCGAATAATTTTAAGAGCCCTAGTAGATACCCTCATATGTATCGAAACGTGAATATATACAAAAAAAAATAGGCAGGGAAAAGGCTCTTGACGTACAGATAGAAACATATACTGATTGTTGCTAGTGCTATTTTGTCAAACTTGAAACATCTAGATATGATTAATTATTACTTTAACCACACGTTAATGCAAAACAGAGACTTGAAATACATGCATTTAATATACCAAGAAATACAACTACTGGATATACTAAGTACTATATCGAAACAAGCTATTAAGTCATGTTTGATTTCATCGGCAATAGAATCATTGAACCGTAACTCAATGGTCAAGCATCATTGAATGGGCACTAAACGGCGAATAACGCAAAACATGCCTGTGAACAACAGAAACATTTACACAAACTCAAATATCTGTTATTAACATTTGCATTTGCATTTGCCCCCTTTAACAGCCAACCGTTGTTCGAAAGATGATTATGAGGTTAGTTTACCATCAATTTTTTCACAATATTACAGCCACCAACGATTGGACAAGGCAGTATATGCAATCAAGCGAATGCCTTCGACAGGAAGTACTGCAATAATATGAATGTAAAGCCTAAGTTCAACAACACTGTGAAGTAGAAGCATTAAGTACTTAGGTGAATTTGTTTTTTGGTATTCGTTATTGAATTGCAGTCAAAAGTTTTTAAAAGTAACCTCTTGGTATATTAGATAAAGAATCATCAAATTTATATTTATTACAACTTTAAGTGGTCAGCAGGGCGTATACGCAACATTTGACTTTCGTTTTTAATGGAAGTACCAAATTCAAATTTATTTTTAACTATGCAATTATTTAGTGAAAAAATTCGCCATCAAGTTTCAACTAAGAAACTAAAGAAATTCATAAGCAAGTACATTTAGTTACATAACAAGTAACTAAGTAAGTAACATAACGTGAGAGTTTATCAAAAAGCATTCTTGGGTCCTGCGACACTCAGTCATTTACACTTTAACTTTGTAAATGCGACAATTACAGCAATTTGTCTGTTGCCATAGCTCTTTGCAAGCCACTCATCATCCGCACTGGGCATGACAACTGCACAGTATGAATATAAACATATGTGTGTTTTGCCACAACTGTCAGTAATGCGTGTGAGTCGCAGTCGCTGTCGCAGTTAAAGTAATGCACGCTGCATGTAGCATGTAGTGGCAAACGCGTGTTGCATATAACAGTGACAGTTGAGTGCATATCCAGAATTGTCGGTGTCATGCATATGTGTCGCACTCTGTATAATTATGTATTATGTTGCATGTTGCATCAACGTAAATGCAAATGGATGTAACCACATTTGCTGCTAGCTAATTATAGCTAATTACTCAAATTAATTATAGTTAAGTTGCCAGTGTTGTTTAAAATCACTCGCTAGCAGCAAAAGTAATCAACTCAAGGGAGATGCTTCTCCCATATTTTCATTTACTGTTTTTTTTTTTGAATTTTTTTTGCTCGTGCTTTCAAATTACATTATAAATCTAACCCTAGCCTAGCTAAAAGCTTATGATATACATTTGTTGCATGTAATGCTGCTTTAGTTTCTATGTTCTTTGTTCTGTTGCACTTCTACACTGTAAAACACTCGTCTGAGTTTTGGTTAAACCCAGATTTTTTTGATTAATGAAGTTATTTGTGTAGCAAAGTGCAGACCCACACAAATGCTTAGACATACATATGTATGTGTAATCACATTCTAACCTCTCACCTAAAAAACAAGCGTTTAACCTTTAAGCAGAATTCTCGTAACTGTCGTTGCATACTAGCCTTTCGACGCTCACGTAAATGGCTGACCAAGTCTTTTATTATGATGAACTTACGGCAAAGCAAATGCTTGACTACTTTTTCATAGCATTCAGCACAACCGTATGCCTGGTAATTGAATGCACATGTAATGCACTTGAGCTATTTCTGCAATCTCCATGTGAACAAGTAAGTGCAGTCTGGATTGCTTTTAAATACCTAAGTTGGGTATGGCGTAGTAGAGAAAGCAATAAAATACCACATTACTATATATAAAGCAAAAACTTACTTTCACCGATCTGAATTATACAAGTTAAGCGTCAGTATGTATGTCAGTAGGTAGGCTACTAAGCACTTACCTAACAATATGAGCAAGGCAGCACTTGCAACCACGACAATGCAATTTCCCCAAATCGTGTTGACGTACAAATGTGTATGTGAAACTGAATATGCTAGGAAGTGCCTATCCTTCAATTTGCTGGTCATATGCGCATTTCTGTGGTGGCCAACCATTGTGCCATTAGTACAGTCCAACGGCACTATGGTCGACCTTAAGGAAATTAAAATTTGCTCACTTATACAAATGGTTGCATGCAATTGCTTTTCTCTATTGTACACAGCAAAAATAATAATAACGGTAGTAAATATAGAATAGGTTAGGTTAGATTGATCTGGTAGGCCAAAAAATAGACTCACATAGACCAGTTGTGGTCCTTTGTGATACCAGATGGAGTGCCGTCACGTAGTTAATGAGGACTAGTCTTCCATTAGTAACTTGTCGCGAATTTCAAAAGTTTATGTGTCTTCACTAACGAAATCTGTACCAGATTATCGTACTATGAACACCCAACAAGCTGAAGCCGTTGCCTTGATAATGCAGGACAGTCATGTATAAGTTGATTTTAGAGTATCCTGTTGGTGCGCTTAAGTATAGATAGCTCAGGGGTTCTCCCAATTGCCAAAATATAGAATAGTAACTACAAAAATTTATGTTACAACAAACAAAATACAAACACAAATTTTACTCTTCGCTTCTTTTTATATGAATTACTATGGAAAATACGTTCCAGTGAACGGTTTGCAAGCGGTAGGCCCATTTTCATGTAACACCTCTATAGAATTTATAACACAAGAATTTTAGTCGTGTAAATAAAAACATTTTAAAAGTAATTAATTCTGTTGCAATTTTCTGGCATATAAATATTAAAATGTTGTATATAGATATGTATTTAAGTCATACATTCATGGGGGAGGAATATTCGAAATTATTTCGTTGCACATTCTTTCTTGTCAATAAGATTTTGAATATTTTCCTAACCGATAGCATACAACACAACAACAAGCTATAGCTTTACTATGCAATTTATGCCAAGCAAATATAAATAAAATTTTTCGACACTTGACTCCCTTCAATTTCCAGTCGATGTTATGTGATGCGACTAATATACTTTCAGCATTTCTTTGGTTAACCGACAATTTCAAGCTGCCAAATTTCCCTTTGTATATTTTTTTTTTTGCATACCTCTATACAATTTCGTACTGCCACATATTGTCACGCCTTTATTGATATATACTCGAAAAACAATTTCAGATCGAAAAACAAAAACATGTGTAAGTTCTTAGACACCATTTTTTTCAAAGAAAACATTTCGTGGCATGCAATTTTATGTCACACATAAACGCATTAGTATAGATGATTTACATTCTGTAATTTATTCTATCTTCAATTCATTGCCAGCGTCGCGGCATAAATAGCAAAAAATTGGTATCCATGTGAAGAAGGGAGAGAAAGGAGGTATGATTGTACCTAAATAGTATATTCATAACTTGTGGAGATAATATTGAAGGTTAGATGGCGACCACAACTGTAAGAGTAATCTAAGGTACATTCAATATCAAATAAATGGTAATTGCAATCATGTATAAATAATTTTTTATTTGCCATATCAGCAGTGTAAAAATATAAAAAAGACTGTGAGTACGCTTAGCAAGAGAGAAATTAACTCCATATACAAAATATAAGTATATAAGTCTAGGTTTATTGCCATCAAAATACATAGAGTTAATGAAACATATCGCTTAATTTGTTATCCATGGGTCACATAATTTCATTTAGCTGTTTGGAGTTTTTTTAATTCTGCCAATAATAAACGTCAGCATAAATTACGAAGACAGCTGAACAGCGGCACGTGGAGATACGAGTCTGTACCTGCATTATACATATAGGAGTACTTATATACCTACAGTAAAGAATCAAAAGGATATTTGTACTAAAGTGGCTCCTAAAGTAAGCCAGTCGAAGTCAATTCCTAGTCAAAGGAAGCGTGTGGTATGTAAAGCTGTTAAGGCATTCATATTGTCGCTTGAATACAAGAAAAAACTCAACTGGCATTTCAGGACAGCTTTTGGTTGCACACACACATTCAACAGTTGTTACAAAGCAACAGACCGTTACATACTGGAAATTGCGTATACTTAAGGTAATTGTATTCTGTTACATATTTTCACGTAGCAAAGAAATACTTCTTAAACTTGTACTTATTCTTCATTCTTATTTAAAGTACTTACTTATGTGCGCTGTTGCGAAAAATGTAAACAATTCCAATTTTAAAATGTTCGAAAATTTGTCTCTTTTGTATAATCGCACATAGACTCATGTGTAAAGACTTGCGTACCTGTAGGCATTTTTCAGAAATGAAATGGTAATTGAAGAGTGGTTTTGTAAATAAATACAACTTATTGATTAAATTTAATTGAGTAATAATTAATCACAGATAAGGTACTGGACGTATACGCAACATTTAATTAAAATAAAATATATGCTGATAGTTTCTTGTATCATATTAACTAATAAAGTATGTTCACTCAAAACATCTACGAGCACACATTTTACCCTACTTTCAGGTGGTTTGTACATTTATAGTATATAGTCGTAAGTAGCTAATCAACAAATTAAGCAAAGAAAAACAATGTCTTCCTCTTCAATGTCTTCCTCTGCAGATTGAATCACGTTTAAGTCATCGTAAAATGAAACTTAACACCACAACGACATAAAATGGCACAACAACAAGTAAATAAATATATACGGAGTAGGTAAGCACGACTGGAAACTACATACTTTTATATTTATATATCCTTGAGTATGGAGTTGTCCAAGAGTTAGTGTGTGAACTTCAAAAGCATGCCACATAAATACCAACAGCTTAACTCCAACAGTGCTGTAGTACATACAAATATAAAAGCTGCCAGTATGCTGGCATACCCATATGCAGCTCTTTATGCTTATGCACGTATGTGTTAAGACTATAAAATCACAGCTCACACACTCACGTCTTTTGTAGATGCAACAAATTGTCCACCATGCTGACATGCCATATATTTTCGCTGTCAAAGTAATACAAAATTAAGAAAAAACTGATTATTTTTTGTA
This sequence comes from Zeugodacus tau, assembly GCA_031772095.1. Lineage (NCBI taxonomy): Eukaryota > Metazoa > Arthropoda > Insecta > Diptera > Tephritidae > Zeugodacus > Zeugodacus tau. The sequence continues at coordinate 20,174,506 of CM062651.1, forward strand.
TTAAACAACAACGAACTTAAAGACCGCATGAAATTTTTTTACTAGTAAAAGTAAATCCATGGCGATTTGACATTAATCTATCTCTTGAAAAAATACTACGCCACAATAAGATACTTGATATAAAATTATATCATTACCACTGATTCAAATGGTAGTAAAATTGTTGAGATATTACTCATACGTCATGCCAGACATTCGTACTTCTCCAAGCCAAATTTACAGTTGGATCTAAAGGTTTATATTGTTATATGAGGTTTATATGGATTCAAAATATATATTTTTTTGTTGTTTTTTGCATATTAATTTCTACAACATCTCAAGAATATTATCAAGAATATTGTCGATCCGATACAATGAAATGAAATTTTGCACAGGTGTTCAAGATACAATTTACTCATGCTTGAACGAAGGATTTTTTCCTTTTTCAATTACAACTATTTAAAAAATAATAAAATGTCAATGAAATTTTTAACAAAATGTGTCGTTCAAGCCCGAGTTTGTGGGCTTACCTAAGCACTTATTTTTGTTTTTACAATTTGGATATTCCTGTCAGCAGTTGTGCTGACAACGCGGACACACCTTTTTTCCCGAGGGGTCACCGGAAATGATATCACAATGGAGGAGTTTTAATTTTTTGTTTTGAAAATTTCAGAAATTATTCTTTAAATATGTATCTATAAGAGAGAAAAAAGTTTGAATTTAATACATAATTTTTTACATAAAAAATATTGAAAATATACCTTTTTTACCAGACCCATTAACCAAAAAGCTTACAATTAGCTAAATTTCACATCCATGACACTCAAAACACATTTAGGTACTTGACGAACGGCGAAAGTCGGAGTACATGTAAGTCAATGCCCATCAGTCTTTTAGACAATTGTCAAACGCATTTCTTGAAACTGCATTTGAAATGTTACAAACAATGGAACATGAGCGGATAATTGGCTCGTTGGTGGTTGGTTATTATCGGAAAAATGTGGATATATTCTACTGCTATACATACTCGCATGGCATTTTTTCTGTCATATATGTGTATTTTGTATAGTTAGAGTTAGAGAAGGTCCGCAATCGGCTACTTAGGATTTCGAAATCATCGCTGTGACCGCATCTTATTTTTAACGTGGAATGAAAATTTTATTGTTTAAGAATCGAAAAGAGTCTTAACACTCTTGGAATCTTAGAACCATAGGAGCATTAATAGAGAAATCTCTGACGATACTTCGTTCGATCTGAAGTAGACCATCCTTACTTAACATACAGTAATTTTAAGTATTTATATATGGCGCGAAAACTACCAAACGCTGTTGAATGTATTACTTGTAAATGTAATAATAGCTGCAAAACTTAAATTGTTGCAGCGAGACAGAATACTGCCTTTAAACTTCAAGAGATACAGAGCAAAAACTCAAGTTACAAGTAGTTAAAACTTTTAATAATTGAGCAGAGAACACGTTACATAGGCAAACGCATTGGTAGCAAAGCTTACCTTTACACCTACATATAAACGAAATCATGTATATATATTGAAGTTAGTTCACAGCAAGCGTCGTGTGAAACGGTACCAAGTATGCTAGGTGTGCTTTGTAGTTTTTCAAACTACTATGGTTCTCATTTCATTCATTGAAACATACAGCACTAACTTGATACTTGTGGGTTTTGAGGTGAAACTTACGGTTCATTCGTTTTTAGCTGCAGACGCTACTGTGAATTTGTATATATGGTTGATTTGCAGTACATATTAGTTGCACGAGCAATAGGTTTGTCAGCAATGAGGCGTGAGATAGGGTTGCAAGCATACTCATAACATATGTAGATAAAAGTAGAGAATTATATATCGTATACATAAAAGAATGAGGCAGGTAATGCACCCGGAAAATTATGTGAGGTGACTCAAATCAGAAGGTACTGCATTTCTATGGCTATTGTAATATTGTAAAAGGAAATTGCGGTAAAAGGAAATCAAAGAAAGATACTCAGAAAAACTAACTTGCTGTAACGATGTATTCTTGTTAATAGCTTCATTGGTTGTCGGTGACATGTCGACAGCAGGCTGTTAACATAAATGACAGAGTAGTTATAATGGTGAGGGTATAAAATATTTTTCGGTTCTTTTTCATTCCCTGTTTTTAGTTTTACAAACTCAGACATCAATTTTTTCAGTTCAATAATTATCAATATTATCTTGAGAATTAAAAAATATCTCGGGAAAAATTTTTAAGTTCTTTCTCAATATCATTCCATAAGATATGCTGTAGCAAATGTCCTGTCAAAGTTACTTATAGAAATCTCCTTTCTTATCTTACTCCCTAAATTTCCTTGAGGCCAATTACTATTCACCATTTCACCATATTCATGCTTCACTTCATCTACTGATATTATTAGCTCACCTTGTAGTTTAGAGTTTGTTGATTTTTCTGTTGGTAGTTTAGCTTAGTTAAGTTGATTGGTTGCTCAATTTGGATTGGTGTGGCTTCCTTGTATGCTTGGTTTAAGGCATTTAGTTAAGTGTTATGGGTTTGATTGCGTTTTCCTTTTTTCATAGTTTAAGTTATACTCGTGTATACGTATGGTTTGCCAAGATTTCCTTTACATGTCTATCTTGTTCCTGCTTGCAGCTTTGAATTTTTGTTATTGAGATAATTTTATGACAAACGCCACAACGTTAAAAACTCAATTGGTAGCTGTAAGCTGGAGTTGTTATACATATTATGTAATAGTTGTTAATCATCAGACGGTTTGTTTAGTTTATAAGATTATTTGGCATATTTTAACATAGAACTGATCATTATCCTTTAATTAACGCTGTTTATCTGTAGATATAATTTATCAAAATTATCTCAAGCTAGAAAACAATATCTTCTCGGTCAATATCAAATAGGTAATATTTTAATTAATAAGATTCATTTCAATGTAACTTCATCAATCCTGTTATTTATTAAACCAAATTTGAACAACAATAATTGGCAAATGTTTATTTTATGTAATTAAAAAATATCGAAGAAAAATTGATAAAGAAATAATATAATATTGTAAATTTATTGTTTCAGAAATCAAAAAAAAATATATATATTCTTAATTAGAGGCAAGTAATATTTATCTACAGAATTTTTAACCAAATTGAATTAATTATTTTAAACTACTCTAATTTTTATTTCCTAAAATATATACCCACATACTCGTAAAAATTTATGGTAGGAAACAGGAGTAAAATAACTTATTCATCGAAAACCAACAAAAATATTTTGCACTAGCAACCTTTTTACGCAAAAGAAATGAAATTGAATTAAATCGAAAATATACTCGTATATTTTTAAGTGGTTATATGGAATATCAAAACTTCTAGTTAAAATGAAAAGGTTTTAATTATCTTGAGATGCGTGAAGCGTGGAAGCAGAGTGCAACCAGTGCAAGAGTTCTTAAATGTGCTTATGCCAACCTCATATAATGCACATATGTGCACGCATTTACACGAAAGCGTGTATGTATTTAATAGTATATATATTTTTTTTTCACTGAAAGTTTACAAAATACAATTTGTCCGCATACAAGCGTGTGAATATTTTAAACAATTTCCAATTTCCTAACCTTTGGAAAGCCAGCTCGGAGCTAGTTGCTGAACAAAATTTCAAAACCTCCTAAGTACGCGCTTGAAGGTCGTGTGCAGCGGTTTGAAGAAAAAACCAGGTCTGCTGTAAGAGATATTTTGCTGTTCGTCTGAATCAGAAGAAAAGTTTTATTAAGGTATCTTAGAAACTCAGTAAGAATTAACTATGCTCAGTTAGAATTCAGTGGGGAACTAAAAGTTGAACTTTGTGGCTTATGGAATCTAGGTTACTAGATTTAGTAAATCGACCTACAAAAATATCTACTGATCCTCTGAGGCTCCGATGATGCCCAAGATCCCAAGAAAGTAGAGCAAAATGATATGGAAGCTTCATAGAGCGTATTCAGATAAAATGAGTAAAATTTAGGTACGCAATAAATTAAGGGCGTGCTCGACTATTGGCCTCAAGAATAATGTTCACAGAACATGTAATTATCTCGAGAAGTTATTACAGTTGGAAAATGGGATTATTGCCGTCTAGTCGACAATTCTGTCCGATTTTAATTGACTGGACTATCTGCCGAAGTTTTGAGGTCAAAAACACACATTAGTGCTGAGTTTGAGTTCACAAGTACCATTTAGCACCCATCTCTTGTCTGACACCAAAAAAAACTTAAGCCTAAATCACCGAGCTTCTGCTTGTATTGGTTATCTTCTTATTAGCACAATTCTGTGTTAACATACATATGTAGTATCTGTCCGTAACTGTTGTCTGTCTAGTAAATATCTAACCAAACGGTTAACAGTACAGTCGGACAGTGGTCCATACGTCTTTTGCGCTATCAGTGTACCAGAGTAAGAATGCTTTATTTGTTCAGTTAAAATTTAACGACACGTTCACATGATTATGAAACGAATATACACCATATCTCCAACCTGCATGTATATATGTACACATATTCGCTCATTACAAAGCGCCACCAAAGCGCAATCCAACAATGCATTCCAAAGCCTCTTTGCATGATCTAACGTTGTCATAGAGTACTTGTCAAGCGTCTGCTGATGTTGTTCGCACTGCCGCTCTGCGATAATTGCTTGCTTTGTCCTTGCAAATGTCACTCTACTCAGCGCTTTCATACAAAAGACAGTGCTTGTTAGACAACGATAAATTTGCATGCAGATTCTGTGTAATTCAGAGTGAGTTAAAACACAGAAAGCTGTAGTAAGCGAATTTAATTTGTATGCATTTGTTGTTTTTGTGCAGCACAAAATATACGCAGCTCCCATAAAGTTTAGTTGTCATGATTGTTATTCCGTCATCGGCAATCGCCTGATCATTATTGGACAGAGCGTATATCTGTTCAATGACTTAAGTGCAAATTAATTTTGTAAATGAGATATTATTTAGTTGAGGGAATTTGTTTTAAGTGGGAAGCATAGCTGTAGTAGGTATTAAGAAAATTCAACTAATTATTCATTAACTTGAATTAATTAGCTGTGGCGATATGCTTTACAATAATAAATTGTTCAACTGTGAAATATTAAATGAATATTGCTTAATTTTCCTTTCTATGTTCATTGTTTTTATACTCTCGCAACAACAAAGTTGCTAGAGAGTATTATAGTTTTGTTCACATAACGGTTGTTTGCCATAACTAAGCCATAACCATAAATAAAGTTATGAAAATGAAATTTGGAACATAGGATCCCATTAGGGAGGGGCACATTTGGATGTAATTTTTTTGGGGAGGTGGGCGTGGCCCCGCCCCCTACTAAGTTTTTTGTACATATCTCGCAAACCAATAGAGCTATATAAACCAAACTTCCTGGAGTCGTTTGTTTTAGCCACTTCCTAATACAGTCCAAAAATGAAACAAATCGGATCATAACCACGCCCACCTCCCATACAAAAGTTAGGTTGAAAATTACAAAAAGTGGGTTAACTCACTAACGAAAAACGTCAGAAACACTAAATTTCACATAAGAAATGGCAAATGAAAGCTGCACTCAGATTTTTTTACAAAATGGAAAATGGGCGTGGCGTCGCCCACTTATGGGTCAAAAACCATATCTCAGGAACTACTAATACTAGTGATATGTTGTGAAAATTGGCCAAATCGCTTCACAGCCACGCCTACTTCCTATATACTAGAACTTTGAAGACAATCTGAATCGTTTACTTTACAATATATAAAGAAGTGAAGATATCGGTGCAGCACTTTGTACAAATACTATGTTAATAGTGTGGCAGCCCCATTCTAAAAATCGCCGAAATCGGACCCTAGGTTTTCAAGGCCCCATGTATCGAACCTGAGGACCTCGGTGCTTCTAACCTAATATTAGGGTTTCCAACTTTCAATGGACTTTATACAATATATATGATGAATATGTGGGTCAAATTGTGTATTATATAATGTAAATAAAGTTAAATAAATAAATTGCGAGAGTATAAAATGTTCGGTTACACCCGAACTTAGCCTTTCCTTACTTGTTTATTTTAAATTTTAAGTCTTCAAAACTATGAAGCTACCAGATATATGTGTATGACAGGTTAATAAAGTGACACTCTTTTGCGGCTTTAACATATGCATATTCAAACACTTTGGACAGCACGCAAAGGTCCCCGAAGCAAAGTTGGCAGCTTATATATTTATTCAACTTGTAGTGCAGCATTACTGAAGTTAAGCTGTTGGCATATGCCTTACGTGCCTTTGTGGTTAGCTGCAGCACACTTATATATTCTACGTTATAGCCATACATTGTTGTAGTGTCCACAAGTTATTTTCTGGTTTGTCTTATAGTCGTCAGCGTTCTTAGAGTTATCCACTCATGTTGCAACCAGTGCCATAACACTGTTAGTTGTTGTTGGAAATGCTTTAGTTTCTTACTTATTTTATAAATTTGCATTGCTGTAATTGTTGTTGTGGCATTTTATGTCGTTATAGTGTCAATTTTAATTTTACGATGACTTAAACGTGATTCAATTTACAGAAGAAATCTTATAAGTAGAAGGAAAGCTTATTTGTCTTCTCTGTTCCTAAGCTTTTCTAATATTTGCTACTTTTCAAAGGCAAAAACAAATGTGAAGTAGAGTAAATGCAAGGTTTGGAGTTAGAATTTAATATGAAACTATTAAAGTCATAAGAAGAAAATTGCAGCTTCTTCTTGGGGAGTGGCGCGAATTGTAACTATTTTTCCTAAATATGATTCCAGAAAATAAAGACTGAAAGCAAAAACACATTTTCACAACGCTTATTATGCAACAACTAAACATTTAATGCTGACTAGAAAACTACAAAAATAGTTAGGATAATAAAAGAGAAATATTGTATGCATGCAAGGAAGAAAGAAAGAAGAAGCTGGAGCTTTGGATCTTTGGGAGCAGAGACTGTTAGGGACTGCTGGTTTCCTGTGCGCATACATTACAAATGTAGGTGTCGTGTCATAATTACACATTACATAATTCATAAAGTGTTTGTTGGTGTGCAGTAGGAAGAAGAAATGTCAAAGAAAAGACTGAGTGCGCAAAAGCGCAAGAAAAAGCAGCACTCGTATCAAAATTTTACGATGATACTCAAAAACGTCGAAAGAACATAAGAGCAATACTGACAGGTAAGAGAAGTCAAGTCAAGCTAAAACAAGAACAAGAGCTAAAAAATATCAAAGAATAAAAACGGCTATATAAAGATGTTTTTTCTATGCACTCGCGTTGCCATTAATGTCATGAAATACATTGAATAGCATTCATAACTGAAATATTCACATAATATTTTGCATGGAGACATTAGTTTGCCAATGGTGGGTGTATAGTTACAGGAAAGTCAACTCAAACTACCAGAATATATAAATTCTAGATATTAATGACTTATCAAACATTTTTTTTCTTACTCTTCTTCTTGACTGGCGTAGACACCGCTTACGCGGTTATAGCCGAGTCCAAAAAGCGCGCCACGCATCCCTCCTTCTGGCAGTTTTTTTTTCTTACAGCAATTAAAAAATCCATAAAAATGCAAATGTAAGTTATAGATTCAATAAAATAATTTTTATATAACAAACATAGCTGAGTCATATTAGTCCTGGAGTAACCTTTAAATATATACTCACCTCGGCTTGTACGCTTCAAAATTCTGTTGGTACTTTGTATACTACGCAACCACCACTTGTAATGGTAAACGCAACTCCATCTCACTAAGAGTAGACTCAGGCTAAGTAGACGGACAGCCAAACGGGTACTCCCGACTGTCATCTTATACCTCAAAAGCCTTCTACAATTCTATGAAAGAAATTCAAATTTTTAGTCAAATAATTTTCTTTTCTATTGTCTCATTGCATTTTACCTGACATTTATATTTCCTTTTTTACGTTTAAGTTATATTTACTTCAGCATACAGAGGTAGTCAAAATTATTTACACATCGGACGTTTTTTTATAAGTTTCACAGAAAAAGCTTTGGCTTGTTGTTGTTGTTGCCTCAGGGTAAAAAAATGCTATGTTGTTGTAAACCTTGACCTATTCCTGAGAGAATGAAGTCAGTTTGGCTAGAATAGCTAGAAATATGGCGGAGAAATACGCAAATGAACTGAAGACTCGCAGTAGTCAAAAGTATTTACACACGGCGAGTTAGCTTTTATCCTTGGATTTGGCTTAAGCAAGAGTAGTAATTGGATTCTATTGCATTCATAACAACCTAACTCAGCCTTAAAATATAAAAATTAGTAAATAAAATGTCGAAAACAAAGGAATTATCGATTATAACTAGATTGGAGACTGTTACTAAGTTTAAGACTCGGGTTTCGGCTTCGGAGTTAGTTAAAATTTATAGAATTTGATGGAATACTGTTTATAATGTTATTAAAAAGAAGGACACGAAATATTACAAGGGCAATTTAAAGATAACTGGGCGGAAACCTGTGATAACTCAAAGAGAATGCAGAAGATTAGTAGGAACTGTCATACAAAATCCCACAATTAGTCCTGTTAATATTGCAGCAGCATCGAATCAGCATATTGCATGAACAGTCAATGATGCTACACTGTTAAGGACATTTAAAAATAGTAACATAAATACCTACGTTGTGCATAAAGTTGACCACTTCCGAAACCAAAAAAGCGATATGCCTCTCATTTGCCTTAAAATGCATCCTAAAGCCTGTCGTGGGCAGATAAGGCTGAATTTTAGTTCCAGGGCTTCTTTAGTAAACGCTTTATGCATTTACCACGTGAGAAGAAGAATAATGCAGTTTAGACGCTAAATAGAGTCGGGAGTGACATTATGATTTTTTGGGGAAATTTTCCTTACTTCTGTTTTGGAGATTTGGTACTAATTTAGGGACCCTAAATCATCCGGATATATCAGAATTCACATGACCATGCCATTGTAGTGGTTAGTCGGTCTTTCCCAACTATTTACTACATTTTACAACAGGACAATGCTTCATTTCATAAAGGATCTTTACCTACAACAGTTTTAAGTGAAGCAAATCAAGTTGACCTCCTCACAGCCCTGACCAAAACTTTAGTCAAAATGTTTGGTCTTTCGTTAAATATCTTAGGACAATTGATATAATAACCGAAAACGCCGAAATTAGCGATATTTGGTCTAAATTAACTGTTAACTTAGCGCACAATTGTGTTGAATCAATTCGGACCATAAAGCAGGCTGGTATTGATGCCAATGGTAATTAACCAATTATGAATTTATCGCCTTAGAATAGTAACTTAGACTAAACATTAAAATTAAAAAAATTATCATTAAAAACGAACAGGATAATCCATTTCATGTTGTGTGTAAATACTTTTGACGCAAAAAAAATGTGTGTAAATACTTTTGACTACTGCGAGTCTTCAATTCATTTGCTTATATCTCCGCCATATTTCTATTATATGCTATTCTAGCCAAACTGACTTCATTCGCTCAGGAATAGATCAAGGTTTACAACAACATAGTATTTTTTTACCCTGAGGCAACAACAACAACAAGCCAAAGTTTTTTCTGAGAAACTTGCAAAAAAACGTCCGATGTGTAAATAATTTTGACTACCTCTGTATAAACCCAGCAATAACTTTCGTATTCACATCGAAGGTTACTTATACGCCATGGCTGACAGCAATATTATTTTACTTTGCAACAGTTTTAAAGAGGTGAAATATGATTCAAATAATATGAGTTAGTGATGTTTTCGTTAAAAAATCGGGGTAAAGTCTTAAACGATCGATGCATATAGATTTTTATACTCTCGCAACCTGTTGCACAGAGTATAATAGTTTTGTTCACATAACGTTTGTTTGTGTCACCAAGAAATATAAGAGTTAGATATGGGGTTATATATACATAAATGATCAGGATGACGAGTAGATTTGAAATCCGGATGTCTGTCCGTCCGTCTGTCCGTCCGTCCGTCTGTCCGTCTGTCCGTGCAAGCGATAACTTGAGTAAAAATTAAGATATCTTAATAAAACTTGGAACACATGTTCCTTGGCACCCTGAGGAGGTTGCTTTCGAAAATGGGCAAAATCGGTCCACGCCCACAAAATGGTGGAAACCGAAAACCTATACAGTGTCATAACTAAGCCATAAATAAAGTTATGAAAATGAAATTTGGAACATAGGATCCCATTAGGGAGGGGCACATTTGGATGTAATTTTTTTGGAAAAGTGGGCGTGACCCCGCCTCCAAATAGGTTTTTTGTACATAACTCGCAAACCAATAAAGCTATATAAGCCAAACTTTCTGCGGTCGTTTCTTTTAGCCGTTTTTTTATACAGTCCAAAAATGAAAGAAATCGGATTATAACCACGCCCACCTCCCATACAAAAGTTAGGTTGAAAATTACTAAAAGTGGGTTAACTCCCTAGCGAAAAACGTCAGACACACCAAATTTTACATAAGAAATGGCAGAAGTTAGCTGCACTGAGATTTTTTTACAAAATGGAAAATGGGTGTGGCGTCGCCCACTTGTGGGTCAAAAACCATATCTCAAGAACTATTCGACCGATTTCAATGAAATTCGGTATATAATATTTTCTTGACACCCTGATGACACGGGTGGAATATGGGCGAACTCGGTTCACAACTACGTCTACTTCCCATATAACTCAATTTTGAATTCCATCTGATTCGTTCACTTTATAATGTATTCATAAGGAACCAATGAAGCTAGCGGAATAAAACTTTACACAAATACTGTTTTTGAGCTGTGACATCACTTGTGGAAAAATTGTCAAAATCGGACCATGACTTTTCAAGGCCCCTGATATCGAACATGAAGAGCTCAGTTCCTAAGGGTAATTTTTTACTGAAAATATAGGTAAATCCCTCAGATATTTTAATATAATTCATTCCCTCTGAATTTTTTTCTTATAACAGTTTCTCTCTGTACCTGAAATGGTAAAAATCGGGTCATAACTTCCCCCAGATCCCATATACCTGATTATAAGTAATATTAAATTAAATGAGCGTATAGTCTTCGATATATTGTATCTTGGTGGTGAAAACGAATGAAATCGGTTTAGGAATTACCTCAGTCCCCATATACTATTTATGATGATTTTCGTTATTCTATTGAACTTTATACCAAATATATGGGTCGACTTGTGTTATCTTTATAAAATTACATCAATAAATTGCGAGAGTATAAAATGTTCGGTTACACCCGAACTTAGCCCTTCCTTACTTGTTCTTCTATCACATTTATTTCGCAGCATATACTAAAGCAAACACTTTTGGCAAACAGCAACAAATATGTAACTAAATGCGAACTTATTCGCTGACTCAGACCCAGTCATTTACAGTTCAACGCGTGCATGCAATGTAAATAAATTTAAAACTCAGTTTTATATTCAAATCATTTATCGACGTCACGTAATGGCAACATTTTACAAAATATATGTTTTATACTTGTTTCTTTGGCAGCGTCGTTGGAATTTCGAATCATTGGCTTCTCATTGGTCGTTTAAAGAGGGGAGCTAGGTCGAAGAAGTCATAAAATCAAGAGTTAGTTGTTGCAAAGTACAAATATACAGAATTTGAATAAATGCGAAATTTGAAAATATTCAAAATTTTTTATATACTTTTGAGCGCCTATTGTTATTAGAGCGTTGCAATTATATAAAATGGTAAATTTTCAATATGGCAACACAAGTTAAATGAGCGCTCTTTGGCAATATTGTGGCAATATCAGCTGATTGTGAATTAATTGTAAGCATGCCATGAATGCCACTGTTTTACGATATTGCAATTTTGCGATGTTGCCATACGTTTACGACGTTAAATGAGTATCATTATTATTTTTGTTGCAACTATCGATGCACTGTGCAGCCATGCATTTTAGCGCATTTATAGCAATTTCACATAAATAGTGGCGGTATATACAACAACAAAAAAATGGCTTGGAAAGATTTTATAAGAGTTCATATGTGAAGCGCATTTCAACGTCATCATATTCACTTTGCATTTTACTTGGGAATATGTATGCGATTGGAACAATTTTTCCAAACAAATATATGTGAAAATTAAAAAAAAAAAACAACAATAAAATAGCAACTATGAATAACAAAATTTACAATAACATCCATAAACGCACTGCTATGTTCAATAACAATAACAATTTTCGAACTAACACCACTAGTACCAAAGGCAGGAAATACACGCTGACAACAACAACTAGTAACAAACAACAACAAAATTCCTATACAAATTTGTTTGTTTCCGCATTTGGTATGAATAATAAAAAATGCGATGCACAAATCGACAGCAAAAATACGCAACCAAATTACAAATATTTCCCATTTGTTTGTTGCTGTTTTCTCTTTTTGGTTGGTAAGACTTGTGAAGCGTGAGCATTTGCCAGTTGGTTGACTAGCTGCCAAGTTGGCTTTGCCTCACGACCAATTGAATGAATTTGTTGGTTGAGTGGTGCTGATTGAATTGTGATTAAATTGTTTTTTTTTTCGAGATTTTTATTTATGTGATAGTGGTGAAATAAAATCATGAGAAGTTGGCGTCTTTACTGCAGAAAATTATTCATTCCTTGTACAATTATAACAATTGTGTCAGCAAGCTTCCAAAGTCAAGAATTTCAGTCATACAATATACCTTCCAAGCAGGACTAGAGTGTTAATTGACAATTTACCGAAAGAAAAACTCCTCATGCCTCATGCGAATGCCTTAAAATTTTTGCCCTATTTTTTATGAGTTTTTACTGTCACTCGACTATGCTAAAAAGTAGATATGACAAGTTGTGGCAAAGATGTATTTATCGTCTTTCCTACCAGAAAGCATGCAAAAAATTTAAATTACCTTAAGTAGCACATTGAAAATATACGTTCTTTTAGGAAGCGTACAAATTTGGAATTTCCATCTTTTCATAGCCCTAACACTGCCTAAGGTTTCACGATTGAAATTTGCTAAAATGTTGGTGTAGAACCATAAAATGAAAGGTGTCACGACACCTTGGTATGCTCCACGCCACTTTTGCCCAACACTTGTCACGAATTATCTTTTTCCGACTTTTTACATCTTCTCATGGTTTCAGTTTCTTATTTTCATCCGCAAGGCAGCTTTTATGCTTAGCTAAAAGCCACTTAAATTCAAATTTCGTTATACGCTCTCTTTTGGTCTTCCTCATTACGGACCACGCTTATACTCCTACATATTTTGCGAGAGAAGCTGCGACACTGCAGCAGCTGAGTTGCCATTGGAATTTATGGTGACGTTTATTATTTGAATAATTAAAAGCATGCCAAGCAACAAAATGAATTCATGCGACCCAACGATAGCGAATTTCACGAAATGCGCTTTAACTGTATGTATCATGGTGGCAAGATTTATGCTAATATGATCGTATTTACTATATGTAGCCAACTACTTTCCAGCTCAACTAGCTCATGCTTGCATTTGCCCTTTCTTTACTATGAAATTCATTTCTTGCATTTTAAGGCGTTTTGGAGCACACCTTTTACACTTCCATTACAGCGCTTCGAAAGCAGCAGTGTCATAAAAACTCTCTTGTCTGCTTTTAGGCGCTAGAGGTAGGAATTTTGTGCAACTCCGCGCAATGACGTGGAAATATGCCCTTTTGTGACACAAATTGGTTACGAGAAATATAGAAATAAATCATTTTACTGCAATTTTAATATTAGAAATGTCAAATTCTTCAGAGCGCCAAGGTACAGGTGTATCAGATTTCTTCATTTTTACCCAAGTTTTGTTTTTTTTTTTATATATTTAGGCTTTTTTAGTCCACTGAGAGCTTCTTTAAATTCCTAATCTGCTTTTAATAGTTTATGTCTCAACGCCTGCTGAGAATAACTTTAAAATTTTCAATTACAAAATATAAATTGTTTTATATTAGTATTATACAAAAGATAGGGACATTGACATCTAACAGCAGGCAACGAAATATTTTCTTTGTTCTTACACATAAAAAATTAAAAAAAAATTTACAATCTTGTCTCTTCTTGTATGCTGGGAATACGTTCAAAGTTCATCTAAACAAATAATATATCAAGAAAGGCGTGATAGTATATGAATGCTAGAAATTGAAAAGAGTTGGCAAAAAAGTATCCTAACCAAATTAATATGAGCAGGAACGCGTTTATGGTCTCGATTTTGGCAGCCTCTAGATTCAACAAGCCATGAAACTCTACAAAGACAAGAGTTAAAATGCTTTTTATTGTTTATCTTTTATTTTTGCAAAGGCGTTCGACAGAAAACGAAAAGGCATCAAGTGTCGCCAGGCCGAGAAATTATATTTATATTATACTGCTCTTGGTGTAGTCATTGTAAACTTATTTCGAAAGCCAAAATGTATGCAGTGAAATGTAACTCAACGCACATGTCATAAGTAATTGAAAAATTTAACGGTAATTAATTTGACACAACCATAATCGTAATTGTTGATTTTTAAATGATTTTTGTTTACACAACGGTTAAATATTAAAATGTTCGCAGCGACTAATGACCAATACTAAAACTGCAACAACAAATGACTAAACGACCAGTCAGTCAGACAACCAAAATGTTTGTGACCGGACAATTATTTATTTTATTACATTTGCATAAGTTAGCGTTGCACCATTTGGTGTTGACATTTCGTTTTGATCCGCGCGGGAGTGCATTTATGTAATAAATAAATTCCGATGTGTTTAATTAAACAATGGCATTTTTTGGTAAATTTGTGGTTAGCGTAATCCAAATTGTCATTTAAAATTAATATAAATATTCCAATGTTTACAATTTTAGCGCGTTGACGCTTTACATTGCTCATTCACAATATTATTAGGCAAAATCAAATATTTATGGAAAGTGTTTATTACCTCGTTTGCAAATATACACGAATATATAAAATTTGGGTGTATTTCGCAGTTACTAATAATTATTTGTAGGTTATTTGCTGAATTATTTTAGAGTTTGGTGGTACAAAATATAATGTACATACATATGTGTATACACGTATATCGCAAAACATCATATACAAGGTACGAATTAATACTAGTGCTCCTCGCTTTCCCCTATCTACTTACTCCCACTCTTCCTGCATGTATCTATTAGGCTTCAAGCAAAACGGATATTCACTGTTGTCCAATGAAAAGGTGTGCAATGCCGAACAAAGTCACAAAATGGCACAACGGAATAGTACTACATTATTAAGGAAAAGAAAGCAGATTTATTAAAAGACTGAATATAAGTCCTCATGAAATGCTCATAATTGAAAAGCAGCCATAAGCAGAATTGAATGAATTCAAGTTGACTTTTTGACATTTGACTGCTGCGTTATGCGGCATTTGTAACAGGTACTTCTTACCAATTGGTGCTGTCAGCGAGTTTCCGCTGCCATTACTTTCTTTGTGTTGGTTGTGACCGTAGTTGCTTGGCTAGTAATTGTGGTACTGCCACCTCATTTTGCATATCACCGTTTGTTTCTAAGCTATAGTAATTTTCTTTTTTTATAATGTTTGTCATTCTGTGCTTTTATGAGCGCTTTCTGCTGAATGCCAAACCACCTTTATGCTACACTTTTATAAAAAAATAATAATTTTTGGTTGTTTTGTTATTTCCGGTATTGCTATGTGACGCTTGATTTTTTAGGTTTCACAAAGCGTATTAGCGAAATTTCAGTGCAGTTGACTGTAGCCTGTTTGCCTGCGTGGATTGCTTTGACTTACTGCCAGTTGACTAAAGGAGTGACTGTTCATATCCATTTACAACCCATAAATATGCAAATTTGGACCGATATTGGCGGTAACTACTTCACTTTAGTATTGTCTGCTTTGAAATCATAAATTCGTTATGCGTTCATTCTTCTTTTTTGACTTTTTGGTATTGACAGTGATATGTGGCGTTGGTTGATTACGAATATATAACAATAAAAGTCAGGAAGACGTAATTGTTCTAAAGAAACCAAAAAAGAAAAACTCGAACAGCCAACAACAAGCCTCTTTTGAGTTCAACTTTATACCACCAAGGGCATTCGCCATGGACAGGAACAGGTGGTAATCACTTGGCGCTATATCCGGGCTATATGGTGGATGCGATAAAACCTCCCATCCGAACTCCCGTAGCTTCTGACGAGTCATCAACTTGGTGTGGGGTCTGGCGTTGTCCTGGTGAAACACTACACCCTTCCTGTTGATCAATTCATGCGGCGCCCAAACATCAAGCTTTTTTGTTTATCCAGTCTTCTGCAGATGGTTTAAAATTGTTTGTTAACTCCCATCTCCTGGGTGATGTCACGAGATGCTACATGCCGGTCTAACTCGATGTTTTCCATGATTTGATCGGTATTCGTCGTCACGGGTCTTCGCCGGCTGTCTTATCCATGGTGTCATTTTCACCCGCGCAGTTCGAAGTGATAGAGTGCCATCCCCCAAAACACCATTAATCTCATGCAATATTCTTTAAATCAATAGTATCATTTATTGCATGTGTTATTAAATATGAATAAATAATGTAATTCATTAACTGAAAACTGAAGAATTTTAATTTACTACTATAACTTCTTCATAAGTAATATATTGAAACTTAATTAGAACTTTTGTACAAGCATTTGACTAGCTCTTTTATTCATAGCATATACTTAGGCGTATTGCCTATTCTTGAAATAGTTCATGAAACAATTCGAGTATTTGTGTATGAGAATATTTTAATTTCAATATACATATCTACTCGACGATATAATTGCAAAATTACATGTCAGCATACATCAACCCAGTTTCTTCGTTTCCACCAATCGTATTTTACTTTTGGCTTAGGAGAAAATGTATGTGTAATAAATTCTCTGTAGCAAATGTATGAGTATATCGTCAAATAAATATACTCAGTTTGCTAAACTATGCGAATAATTTGCCTAACAGCTACAATGAAATAAATATGTATGTATGTTGGAAATTTACTTACTACTTGTAGGTTTGGTATCTGTATGACATATTCTAACTTGTCCTGTGTACTCGTACATTTTGTTGTATGGCGAGTAAGTTGTCAAGCTGAGACAGTCTACCATATGTGGTTGTAACTTTGAAAGAAATAGTCTCGTTACTTTTTCACTGAGTTCATATATAGAAATTTATTAGCGATAATATGTTATATGAAGCTATATAGTTTTCGTCCAGTCAGGATCAACAATATAAACTAAAGTTAAAATAATAATTTTCATTTGATTGATTCAAGTTTAGTGTGATAAATAATTTGAGTTTTCACCTCCATAATGTTCAGAATAAAATGACTTTATCAAAGAATAGTTTTAAGTCTTTGGAGTTATGATACTGCAAGGTATCAAAGGCAGTGGATTTTTATTTGTGATTAATTCCAATAAAATATATGTACATATGTATGGAAAAGATATCGAAGAAGTACTAAAGATTTAAACTCTTTGCCTACATATATATATGTGCATGCCCTGTGTTTGAAAGCCGTTTATTGAAAATTAGCTTTTTTAACAGTTTCTCTCGCGTGTATTGCCATTTTGCCTGTAGTTTGAATAAATTGTTTGCTTTGTGATCCGATGAAGAAAATATTCACTTTTTACACTGCTATGCTTTAATTGCCGAAAATATGGTCTGAGTTTTTCATTCATGCGTGAAACGTTGCCAAGTCGACTTGTTTACTTTTTTTGGCTTTACATGTGGTACGAACAAATTCCGATTTTTTTTAATTAACTTGAAATTTCGTGATTTTCCATCGCCAAAAGTATTATTTTACATGTAGCTTCGGTGTGTATACATATATGTGGGATCGACAGACGAACATAGGACAACTAGAAGTGGACGCAACTTTTAATATTTTTAATACTTACTCCTACTCAAACACGACACTGCAACCTGACGAACAACAACATAAGAACTTGACGAAAATAACGCTCGGACTGTAGAACGTACGAGTACGAACGGACAGTCGTTTTCTAGTCACCAAACGGAAAGGTCTACCATATTTTACCATCAACTAAAGTATCTATTAATTTTAATTTATTATTAAACTACATTATAAGTTGTATTGAATAAATTGGGTTTGTCATCAAACATACTCCGTCTTTGAATACAATTTATTTATTGAGTTCGTTATTTGTCATCAAACATACTACGACTCCACATATATGTATATTATATACTTTTATGTGTATGCAATAGCATACTTTTTACTTGCACTCATACCATTGGTATTTAAATTTCAATTCAAAAACTTGTTTACTTTGTGTGATAGTGCAGAAAGCTCTCTTTTTCCATTCTTTGAATTGCTGCAATGTTGTTTTTTCTTTTTCGTATTATGCTTTCAGGCATATAACGTGACCAATTAATTTGTTGTACACTATTATTTTCCTTGAAATAAAATATTGATGGTTTTAGCAACTGTTGTCAATTTATTAGCTTGACTATTCGTGGAATTCGTTCCTAATTTGCACAGCTTTGTTGATGGATGTGGCTGATAAATAATCAATACATTCTCAGAACAACCTTTGTGTGTAAGTCGTTAGTTTCATTTTTCTAAAGCTTAAAAACGGGGTAGCCATCTAAGTTAACTTGACTGCTATTTTTCTCAGAATATTTTTTTACATTTAGTGCTTTCGTTTTTCTTTTTTCCTTTTCCTTTCGTTGTTGCCAGGTTATTGTCTGCAAACTTTTATGAATATGTTTATATTCCTTGCTATAAGGGGAACTAAGTTATCAGATGGTCATGTTTTATATACTTGAGTTTTAAGGACTTATGAAAATAGCGACATAAGTAAGTCATCCCAGAAGATATTTAAAAAACATTATTTTATGTTTATTATTATTAATCATGATACTCATCTGTATGCCTGCGTTGGCAGCTGGTTGGACATCGATTTAAACTCCCTCAAATATTAAGTTGGGACCTAAAGCATTTTCGTTGTGACTATTGGTTTAACTGGCTGATGCACATTAATTTGGCGCAAATTCGCAAAGCTGAAGATCGCATTGAAGAAGTCAGCTTCTTATCAACTTGTGGACCATCAAATAATGGTATAATATTACCTATTCAAAAGCTCAGATTCAAACTCATACCTCTATTAAACCCTTCTAAGCGCAGTGCCAACTTACTTATTATTCTTAGTAAGTTGTGTGCGATAAAATTACACAAATAAATTAATGTAATGCTGCGTTCGTCTGCTTGTTTGTCCAGTCGAAATGCCTACCAATAAATTCACACTTCAGCGATCCTAACTACCGACGTATACAAATGCACACACTGCAATACTAATTTTATCTTGAAGGCATTTCGAAAGCAATTTGCAATTGTAACCTATTTTCATTTGAACTTTTTATCGTTATAAAATCTGCATTTCCACTTGCCTGCTTATGGGCGTTCTAACATGCTGCACTTAGTAGCGTCGTCTGTATAATTTGTTTAAATCTATCGCGTGCATCAACTGCCCCTGTGGAGTTAAGTTCATTTGATAGTCAGTCTACGATATCAACACTTGGCTTTATTAGTTAATAGCCCAGTCGTGCTCCTACCACGCAGTGAATACAGGTGCTACATTGTTTTGTGTGTGCAACATATATATTTGCTACTACACGCATTGTAAATTCGTTAACTTCTTGTTGGTTATTGTTACAACAACCACGACAACACATCGCTCAACAAATAAACCACTTAAGCGTTCTGCCTACTCTACCTCCAATACAGGCAAATGAATCTCTGTTCTCTCACTTTTAAATGTCAAACGCTCGGCACTTCCGCGTTGGCATAGTTGTGAAAACAATACAGGAAATGTAAATAGTTTGATAACATTTATACGGTTAAGTTTGGCGCTAAACGAGTACTACCGCCGTTAATACATACCCGTAAACACAGCTTATACCTGAGACAGACATGTAGTATATATTGTAGTATGCTTCAGAAACCATATGTGTATCACCGGTTTTCCGAATTTTGTTTCAAAGCAAATGGTATTCCGTACTACAATAGAGTTCTAGAAACCATTGAAATTTTGTGGTGTTGTGAAATGTACTACAATGGATTGCATTGAACACACGCTTTAAGCTCTTCTGCCACAATCATATGTTTTCTGACATTTTGACATACAGAAAATAAATTAAATTCAAAATTAATTGAAATCAAAAAACAAAATTTGAAAAAAAATTATGTGAAAAATATGTAATAATATGTAATATGTAATAATTATATTGGACAATAATATTTTAAGATTGCTTGTAGATATGACTAAGTCACGATCAATTTTCCTGCCTGTTATTCATAATTATATTTTGCTTAAATTTATTTGTATCAGCTGATGAATGTAAACATAGTACAATATACTACATGTGTGTCATTATGCTGGTTCATGGTTTCTAGAGCTTTTATTGTGGTACATATTATAGTATGGAAACCATATGTCAGTCTTAGGTATTATGTAGTAGTTTGAGGGTAAATAAATTGCGGTGCGTGAGTTTTGTAAAGTGGCGTTTGGAATTTGTAACAACGAAAGATTTGCACGTAACTCATTGACAGTGCTGACTACATAAGGGGTCAACCTCAAGTTTTATGTGTTCACAGGCAATGTTTGACTGCTTTTTATCACGGTTTTTTTTTTTAATAAAAACTTATCACAGAAGTTGAATGAGTAGCCTTTATGGAATGTCACCGAGTGAATACTTATATGGGTTGTTATTTGATGCCGACAGATCCACAGTTAACTTGGTTGGAGTTTCTAGTGCCAGGAAAATGTTTTTAATATCACTCTGGCACACTTTACGAAAAAAATGGTTAAGTTTAGTAATGAAGTGTAAACGATTTTTTCTGTTATTCTGTACTCAATTGTATACACATGCATATATATAGAACCACACAAAGTAGTTGTATGTGCCTTTGGTCACTCCAAAACGAAAATATATATTTTCAGGCGCTAAGCACATTCTTTATTCCATTTTTGTGGGCGTTTTGATGCCTGCGGATATGGGATACTACAAATTTATGTTTAACCAGCATTTCGGACTCACCAGCTGAAACAAAACAAAGCGAACTACGCCTCTGATATGACTTTGATAATAAATGCTGCGATATATTATTATGTTCGCAATAAAAAAAGAAAAAATAGATAGTTAAACTAAGGCATAAACTGGAACACTGGTGAAAGTTTTATTCGCAAGTGGGAATTTAACTATATTGATTCGAACATTATGCTTGCTATTATTATATAGCTTAACACGAATAAAATAATAAAATTTATACATTTTCAAAATTTAATCTACTTTAATTAATAAATAATTTATAGAATTAATAATTTATAGAATTTATTTATTTGGACTTTTTTATAACCAATTTTTATAGCTTTAAAGCTGAAATAAATTTGAAGCATTTTAATTGCATTTCAATTAGACAATCAGAAATCTAAAAAAATAAATATGTTTTCAAAATATAGCTTTTATCCGCATAATCTTATTAAATTGTAAGGTTTCAGTATAAATCTATTCACTCGCAGCTGACGTGCAGTCCATTCATTGGAATGCTTACCAGACAAATGAAATGCTTAAGTAAACACCACCACCACAACAAAAGAACAATCAAAAAGTGAATGTGGTGAGCAAGAAGAATGCTGAGTAGTGAGTTGGAGTGAGAAGGAAAATAATAATGAGTAGATCGAAACCTTTTTGACCAGCTAATTGCAGCCACCGTTTCAAAGACCGTTTGCTTCTTCATTCGCTGCCGTATTGTTTAAGACCACACTTTCATTAAACTTTCAACTCATTCATTTAGCAACTTTTGTGTTTTGTGCCTCTTCGTTTCTTTTAAAGAGATTTTCATTTCTTCTTTGACAAACATTCAATCTCAGCTGTAACAAACTTTCAATGTTGAAAACAATTTCGCCAGTTCCTTTTCTTACCCCTTCACGTGAGGTTCAGCTCATTGTACATTAGTGTTTTTGAGAAAGTGGTGATGTGAAATTTAGGGACAACTTTTCACTTCATTAAACACAGCAAAGCGCAAAAGCGAAGGGTCCACGAAAATGTACAAAATAATAAAGCCATTGAGATGTAAATGAACTTGAAAAGCACACAAAACATAAACGTTAATAATTTTAGAGAACACAAAGGTAAAGCGTCAAGATATAACTGATTGGTTGTACTTCGCTTTTGAAGTAAAGAACCATTGAAATATATATAAATGCAATATAGATAATTTCAAAGTTCATGAGGCTTTAATGTATTTCTGAGTTCTAAATGGTTATCTATACTTTATTTATAAAATTCTTCAAAGAGATTGTCCTAAATCAGTTGAATTTACTGAATAAAATTTACTATACTTACTGATCCTTTCTACGATCAACTTTAAGGAGAAAATCGAAACATTTGTTATACAATTTTTTTAGTAAAAATGTCTGAATTTAGAAATTCTTTATAGTTTGACAATTATATACCCTTAAATATATATATTTGGTGGATTGATAAAACAAAATCAACACCTTTGATGAAATCCCTGACCAGGTCATTCTGTTAGTGGCGCAGCATTTTGCCAATAAATAACGTATACGCAGTGTAGGTCATAAGTAATATACTGGGCTTATTAAAAGCAAAATTGTCCGACGATGTCGTATTGGACGTGTATGTGCAAAAGCTTTTGTACTATTTTTGGCAATAATTTATCGCTTTTAAACATTATGCCGTAGAAACTGTTATTATGCACTTCTAATTGAAAGTGGGTTAGTATGAATACATATCGAACCAGTAAAGGACGACAACTAGATATGAAAAAATACCTTAAACAATTATCACCTATCACCTAGAAAACAGATATTTTATCAACTGCTTGAAACTTAGATTATGAGAGTTCAATTATACTAACTGCCAAATAATATTCGCGTATACACCTTTTTTCTTTTGAGGATAACCGCAATGTAAATTCTAACATGAGAATTTTTAGACAATTTTTAATAGTATATTTCGCATTCTTAAACGCACCACTCATTTATTATT